>JAASFV010000806.1:0-14830 GCA_023334015.1 Globisporangium paddicum
CCCCCCCCCCCCCCCCCCCCCCCCCCCCCCCCCCCCCCCCCCCCCCCCCCCGTGAAATGCTTGAGTGAGCTAGCTGCTCTAGTGTCTACAGATAATATCAAGTGAGCCACCCGCAGTGAAACACTGTCGACAGGCAAAAAGGAATACGTATTAGGGCGAGGTACGTCCTGTTTGTTGGTCCTTATTCGCCCTTGGGTTTCTGGATTTGATGCAACGACTTGATCAATGGCTGCTGGAGCATGTTCGGAATCGCCCCCTCTGACACCGCCATATCCGCTGCTGACTCTGGCGCACACACAGAACTTTCTGAAGCGCACGACGGGGCGCTGGACGCCACCGAGTCAAGAAACTCGCGCAGCGCGACAAAGTACCGGTCTCCGCCACGCAACCACGTGTCGTTGTGGGTTCCGTTCGGGACTTCGAACCACACGGCGCGTTTGCTGGAAGTCGCGAGCTTGTGTAGCAGCATCATGTGGTGGTGCGGCACGAGCTCGTCTTGCTTGCCGGCGACGAAGAGAATCGGATGTGTTACTCGCTGAATCGCTTTCTCGCTGTTCCAGTCGATGCGGAGCACGACGGGCTTGAGGTAGCTCAGGAACGGCATGAGCGAGTCCACCATGGACGAAATGCTCAGGAATGTGTTCTCCAAGATCACTGCCGCTACCTGATAGAGAGTGCATAGAAGGTAACGTTAGCATTCCTGAATTTGTTGTGATTTAGTGCCATGTCAGAATACCTTTAATGGCGCTTTTTCCGCCAGGTAGACGGCCACAGCGCCGCCGAGCGAGCGGCCGAAGACGATCAGGGACGATTTGTCAATGTCCGAGCGAGCATGCATAGCATTCAGGACTGCCTACAAAAAAGTATTTCAAGTCAGCATATAAAAGCAGGAATTATAGGCGAGCCCCAGCACCATTATAAGAACTCACCTCAGCATCGAGCTTCAGGCCCTTCTCACTCGGATCGCCGTCGCTGTGCCCAAAGCCACGGTAATCGACGAGCAGCACGTTCGCACCAACTTTCCGGAACATTTTCACGGCGTTTGGAAGACGGTATCCGATATCTACACGAGAAACAAGTCGCAAATTGTCAGATGCTGACCACTCGCGTACAACTATGATACAAAGTAAACTGAACATATAAAGCACGTACTTCCTGCGTTGCCGTGGAAAAAGATGATCGTCGGTCGCGTGCTGTGGCTTGGCTGCTTCATGAGCCACGCGTGCACGCGCACGCCGTCGGCGGCAGGGATCATCAGGTCTTCATAGTCAATGCCAAACTCGCCCGGACTCCGGTACCCTACATTCATCATAGCAATACGCGCAGAGGCACACATGAACACACATGTTAAAGAGATCAAAACAACATTGAATTACCAATCTTTGGTCGCGTGAGCAAGACGCACCTTGCGGGTTGTCGCGCGTGAACTTGGACATGCCAGGGATCGACGGAAAGTAGAGCAGCTTGTCCTGGAAGACGTAAAGCAGCATGAGCGCACCGGCGCAGAGCGTGCCGCTCGCGTACGCCGCGTTGAGCAGCCATCCGGACCAGCCCACGGTGCCTTCCGCCATCCTCCTTGGTGCTTTTCTTGGCAAGGATTTCAAAAGTGACGACTGAAGACCTCTTTTCAGCAATTACACATATAAGCGTAATTTATTTTTTAAATATGTATGTAGTCATGATTGGGTACATAATTTACACAAATAAGCAAAGTCAAAGGAACCCTGGCAACATGGCTACATTTTTGACCAGCAGGGAATGATGAGCATGGTAAACTTGACAGTGATGAAGCGAAATATTATATTAAATGCCTGAGGGTGAGGTCGGAAGATACAGAGAGCTCCGGATCAAGCGGACGGGTCCATAGCCCTTGTCAGTAGAGCATGTGTAGCTCGCATGCCCCGTCGAGCTCTCAAAAGCGCTATCGGTGGGGATCCGCTCATGCGCTTTAAAGGATACTGCATTTCCAGTCCTTCTTCCGTGCCTTGGGGTTCTGCTGGTTCATGAGCACACACTGGATGCCCTCGTCAAAGACCTGCTTGAGCCCCTTCTGTGTCAGCGCCGAGCACTCGAGGTACCTAAACGCGCCGAGCTCGTTCTTCAGCGACTCGCCCTAAATGAATATAACGATCAATCGTTATCGCCAGCTTAGAATGAGTAGACCATCTAGCTACGAACCAACCCACTCTCGTACCTGCTCGGTGGTGATCGGCGCCAACTTCTTCTCGCGCAGCTTCTCGAGTGTGTCCTCGTCGTCCCGCAGATCGAGCTTTGTACCCACGAGGATGAATGGCACGCCTGGCGCGTGATGGCGGATCTCTGGGAGCCACTTAGACTTGACGTTCTCGAACGAAGCGCGGCTATAAAACAAATTAAGCAATGACACAGCATACATATCAAACATGAACTATAGTGACCCAAGCTCTTATACTTCAGCTACATATTTTCGCACCTGACAAGCGAGAAACAGATGAGAAACACGTCGGTCTGCGGGTAGCTGAGCGGGCGCAGGCGGTCGTAGTCCTCCTGGCCGGCCGTATCCCAGAGCCCGAGGTTGATCGGCTTGGAGTCCACCATCACATTCGCGCTGTAGTTATCAAAGACCGTCGGGATGTACTCGCCCGGGAATGTGTTGGTCGTGTACGAGATCAGCACGCACGTTTTGCCGACAGCACCGTCGCTGCAATTACATACACCATAGCAAACCAAATACTACAGTCAGTACATGGTTGCGTCACGTCATGAAGTAGCAAGCGAACGCACCCGACGACGACACATTTCATGTTCTGCATCATAGCTCTTGATGGTCTCCAGTGACTTGTGGTAATGGAGCTGCTGGTGGTTGTGAGCTTCTCGCGTCGCTCTTGCAGGAGTGAGTTGGCTTTTAATAGCCTGTTCGCGTGTGCGTGAGGGAGGGAGGGCGAGCGAGTGACTGTGTGTGTGGGTGTGCTCCATTGCGCCTCGCAGTCAGGTGCGCAGGAATAGGAATCCAAGCCCATGGGACGGATCTTGAAAGGGCATTGCACATGCTCTCTGTCTCTATGGTCTGACGCAAAAGATCGGTTTTCTTTCCGTCGTTTCGCAATTTTGTTTCTATCTTTTCCCGTTTCCAGGAACGCGCTTGCGCTTTCATATTTACAGTACTAGACATGCATTTTTACACATATTATAGAAGATAGGAGAAGATGAAGCTTTACTTTCATATATGAACATAGGAAATGCCAGCATGTGGGTGAATTCGTAGATATTTATGCGCATTGTGGTAACAATGGAGGTGCCTCGATGCAAATATCGGCCGCTTCCATAATGCCATCGTAGGCCTTGCGAAGCATCGAAAGTGCGGATGCGCGCTGCCGCCAAGCGAGAAGATGGAAGAGAAGGGATCGCGTGATTTCAGCACCAGTAAAGCGTGCGTGCGTCAGGCGACCACGAGCCAGCATCTTCAGTACGAGCCTCACCTCACCACAGATTTCAGAATCCAACACGGTCAGGCGGATAAATAGCGTGGCTGCCATGTTTGGGTCTTATCTTTGACGTCTTGTGGATCGTTGATGTGTTGGTCAATGAGTTTTGGCAGTGGCAGCTGGACGCGCAGTTCGTGATTGCTGCTGCCATAACGACACTAACAGGGAACTCGATGGGCATCATGGCTTTCTTCGGGTAGCTAGCTCATCTCGGAGAACTTGGTCTCTGGATATCGCAACAGCAAATTGTGAGTGTGAGAGCTGAGCTCAAGAGTTATGCATATGAAGTCATGTGAACACTCACGCAGCGAGCCGATGTAGTGCTCGAGCTGCTCGACCATGTCCTCAAGCTCCGTGAGCTCCTCGTCAATAGCATCAATGGTCTGGAGCTTGTCATCAATCGCATCCGCTACGTTGCCATTGCCAGCATCACGCATATTGGTCAACACACACAGGTCCTGCATAACTACTCACAGCCATTTTCAAAATAGTACCTTTGGCTCTCAGGTGCTTGGACAGCTTGCCGACGCTCTCCAGCTCCTTCTTTATCGTGCGGTGCTTGCGCTCGACGTTAAGCACCACCTGCTGCAGCAGCTCCATGGATTCAAGCGAGCCTACAGACTCAAAGCGAAGAACTCGTTTGTCAGTGGTCTATAAACATGTGACGAAGCACATTTTCAACAACACCAAGCTTGGCTCCGCTGCTGCGACCCCTACGCTCAAGAGCCATAGCCACAATCAGTACACATAGAGAGACGTACTAGATAGCTGGGCGCCAACGTAGGCCGCGACGCTCGCGCACACGCGCTGCGAGAGCTGCCGCAGCTGCGCCACCTCGGCATTCTCCATCGCCTCCTGCAAAGAGCGAGTGCTGCTTACTTCGGCGTCAACTTGAGGGGAGCCGCTCGCTTTTTACGACATTTAACCCGGTTTTGTCACTAAACATTGCGTAATTACCGCTCTTGCCGTTTTCTTCAAGTGTTCACACGTCACATATTTATGCTGCTCACACGTCACAGATTCTCACACGTCACAGACGTGACCAAATGAACAGCTCACAATAAGGCAACAACGAGCAATTACGAGCGAGAGCCGCCAGCGAGACGCCTTCTGTTTCTTCTTATGTATGCAGCGCAGCAGCGACAGCTGCTGTCAATCAGCATCGCTGACTACATGGAGTCGCTGCGCCGCTTGACGATGTTCTCGTAGCGTGGCGTGTTGTCCATGTCAAACAGATTGAAGCCGTTTGATGGCTGCTGCTTGGAGAACATTGGCGACGCGTCTGCTGCACCACGGCCGCCACGACTACGACCACCACCAACGACTGGCGTCGATGCCATCGCATAATTTCGCTCGTGGTGCCACTCGGATGCGCCTCTCGAACGCGCCGCATTGCTCTGCACCACGAGACTCCACTCGACGTTGGGCAGGTCGAGGAACTTGCGCACGTTGGGTTCGGCGATGATCGCAATGTCCTGGTCGAGGATGCCCAAGAAGTGTATTCGTAGCAACTTCTCCAGAAACCCTTGCAGCGACGCTGCGCGGCGCTCCAGGTAGCTCGCCGACAGGTATCGGAATAACGTCTTGGACGGCAGGTACTTGCGAACGCACAGCGTGTCCACCTTTGACTCGATCTTCTGCGCGAGCGCGTCAAACTCCGAGTACCTGCGGTCGATATTCGATATCTCGAGCGAGCCGAGCACGTACGAGAGCACACTGATGGTGTAGTTCGCGTGTCCGTTCGTGATGGACACGCCAGAGACCTCGATCGTGAATGACCCCTCAACGTACTTGTCCGCGTGGAACTTGGTTGGCGCCACGTAGCGGATGCACTTGCTGGCGCTGAACTTGGTGGCGATCGTCGGCCGGAGACCGTCGCTCTGCGAGCGGTAAAGCGCGTTCGGCGCATCAAAGTTGCTCTCGCTGAAGCGACTGAACGACCGTGATGTGATGTCATCGCCACCTCGAGGCGAGAAGTGGAAGTAGCACGACTTGGAGTGCGCCAAGTCCGTGCTTGTCATCGTTGCGGCACCAGTATCGACATCGAGCCAAGCACTTGGTAGCATTGGCCGGAGCTCCTGACGCTCGATCCTCGCATCACACGAACTCGTCGCCATAAGCGCTGGCTCGCCATAGCCGAGCGAGAGGTCCAAAAACTCTCTCACCAAGATGTTCTTCGCGACCGGGTCACTCAGCGTGACTAACAGGTTGAACCCGATCTCCGTGATGCCGAGCAGGTAGCTCAGGAAGATGATCACCTCTTCTCCATATTCGTCCAACGAACCCTGACTGTGAGCTGAAAAGGGCAGCGAGCCGGCCTTGGGCATCTTGTCGGCGAGGCGGTGACCCACGTAGCGCAGCGTCATGGTATCCGTAAACCGCGCGAGCTCGCCCTGCGTCCGCCTAATGTGCTTCACAAAGGACTTGCGCTTGGCCGCGTCCTTGATGCGCGAGCCGTCGCGGATCGCCTTGATGCACGAGCAGATGACGGCGATCTGGAAGCACGTGTCGCCGTCCTTGTGGGACACAGACGACATCTTGATCGTAAAGTCCCCGGGCGACGCGAATGCAGGCGACCAATGCTGCGGCTGGCAGAACGACTGGTACACGCCCACGTGGTGCTCCGGGATGGCCATTTCGTCCGAGTCGTTCGGACTCGAGGACCGGATCGGATTTTTGAAGTTCCCAGGGCACGCGGATGCCCAGAGCCCTGGCTCGTAGCTATTGAAGGCCTTGGACTCGGTGCTCAGCGGACGCACCTGGGCCGCCATGCCGTCGTAGCTGTCCATTACGCGGTCAAATTTGGTGCGCGTGAGTGGAGAACCATCGTCTTCGTAATACTCCTCGCTGGCCGAGTGGCTCCAGACGTCCTCGTGCTTCTTGAGCTTGGCGAGCCGGAGCTCCTTGGTCGTCGCCTGCTTCTGGATGAAGGTCTCGTACGATGGCCGCTGCTGCTGTGTGTCCACGACGTTGAACGTGCGCGCCTCGACGCTCTCGCGGCCGCACGAGAGCAGGAACATGGCTGCTACTAGGCGATGCACTCAGCCGAGAAAGGCTGGAGTGCAAGCCAAGGGCGCGAGCCTTCTTCGCAGAGGCTGGGTGGCGAGGAGATAAATAGCCAACTAAATCGAGGCGCTCGCGACTGGCAGGCAGTGGACTGGGCAGACTGGTCTTTCTTGGGGCGCGTGGCTGACAGAGTGTGTCCGTTTCAGGCTCCTTCTCTCGCTCGTTGGTCAATAAATAGCCCATTCTCACAGATTCGAGATGGCCATGCGCGCACTTTCTCGGCCACATGCTCACTCGCTTCAGGGAAAAGAACGCTATGCTGAGCTGGGAGACGATGATCACTCGACTTGGAGTGTTTGCTCGCCGAGAAAAGACGCGCGCTGATCGACTTGGCTCCACTATCGAGTGGGTGGTTGACAGGCAAGCATCTTGCCTCTTGTTCTCTGCTGAAACGGCGCCAAAGGACTCTTCAGAGAGGCGCTCCAGCTGCTTCTCTATGGCCCTCTGGGCTCCATCCACCATTCGTGATTCTGCACACGAAGCCCTCGTTGGAGCATCTGCGGCGAGCTTTCAAAACCAAGAATCATGGGCTGCAGCGGTACTGGCCTCGTCGCGATCTCCGTGCTCTTCGTGGCCGTGGTGCTCAGCGCCGTCTCCATGATCCTCCCGGCGTGGAGCACGAGCGCGGTCGCCATGGCCACGGGCACTGCGGACTTCACGGCCGGCGTCTGGGGCTACTGCACCAACATTAACCTGCACTCCAACGTGACCGACAACCCCGAGGCCAAGGGCGTGAGCTTCGATCACTGTTACTTTTTCCACACAGCCAGCGAGTACGAGCTGCCGGATGAGCTCGTGAACAACGAAGCGCTCCTAGCCAAATTCTCTCGGTACAGTCTCTGCGAGGGCTACGACCATGTCTTGGCTCAGGGTGGCACCGAGGTCGCTGCTTACTCCCAGAGCCTCGCGTTGATCGCAAGGCTGGACGCGGGCCAGTTCGACAAGTTCCTCGACCGCTCCTGCGGGCCGTTGGGCTCGACCACGCTCGTGTTTGCGAGCTTAAGCATCGTCTCGGGCGTGTTTGCCTGGATCGCGCTCGTGCTGGGCATCACGTGCTGCAAGAACAAGTCGGCGTTCATCGCCGTGGGCAAGATCCTCGCCGGCGGGGCGTTCGCCACGACGCTGATCACGTTCTTCGCGTGGCTCGCGCAGGCCCATCCGCTCTCCAAGAAGGACGACGTGAGCGTCAGCTACTCGTTCGTCCTCAGTGTTGTCGCAGCAGTGCTCTACGCGGTCGTGACCGTGCTCGCGGCGCGCCACGCCAAGATGGGTGCATAGCATGAGATCACAGATTGGAATGGGTGGACACAGACAGGACGAACGAAGGCAGTGTATCCATGTTGATAAATTGCATATATGTGATTTTCAAGAGCTCACGTTTGATATAAAGTCGAATCCAGTTCTGAAGAATTGCATACAGAGGTGGAAAGTGGAGAACCTGATCCACTTCGGAGCTCTTCGTTCCTTCACCAGAGATGATTCATAGGAGCCATATTCACTTCGAACTTCATTGCATCAAGTAAAAAATCTAGCTATGACACCACTGCCTTTGATGTGCCCTGCCAGCTCCATCAGGCTTGAGGCAGTGATCTCATTCCTACATAGGCGATGGTGTTTGGGAAACTCGCCACTGCTGCGGCGCTCGTACTGCTCGTCACAGCACCTGGAGCGCTCGCGACAAAGTCCCACGTTCGCATCCACATGCGGACAGCTTCAGCCAACACGGCAACCAAAAAGAGCGCTAGCTCGCTCTTTGGCCAGCTTGAGGATCTCGACCCAGCGCAGTTCAAGATCTCTACCTGCACACCTCAGGTCTGGAATGTGACACGTGACAAGGCATCGGCTTTATGGCTCGCTTCGGCTCGATCCAGTTATCTGGTGGCGATCAGCTAATCGTCTCGGCGCTCGATGGCTCACATGCTCAGGTGCTCAGCTCGACTCTGAAGAACGGGATCTCGACCATGCCAGTCGCAGGCGATAGCCTCAAGCTCGAATTCCGCCCTTCAAAGGACACCAGCGCCTCAGGTTCAGGGTGTGCTTCGTCAAAGAAACTCCCGTCTTTCGCCATTGAGAAGCTCGGAGTCGGCATCCCAAGTGACCAATTCGTGACCAAGGAGGCGATCTGCGGCAAGGAGCAGCTCGTGAACGCCCAGTGTCTCCAGCAAGAGCTTAAGAACCAAACTGATGCGGTCATGCAGCTGCCCATCGAGAAGGACAGCAAGGGCTACTGGTGTTCGGCCTGGCTCTGGGGTAACCAGGGTCACATCGTCACAAACCACCACTGCATCTCCAGCCAACTTCACGTGGACAAGACGCAGTTCCAGTTTAAAGTCGAGACACCAGGCTGCGAAGACAAGAAGTGCAAACCGCACAAATGCCCCGTGGGCGAAATCCTGTACGGAAAGGACAATGTCGAGTTCGTTCGAGCTGACAAAGATCTGGACTTTGCGATCCTGAAGACCACAGCCAACCAGTCGGCCAAGTTCGTGACCAACTACGGCTACTTGAGGCTCCGCAAGGGCGAAGCCAAGCCCAGCGAGACTTTCTTCCTCGTTCAGCACCCCACATGGCGGGCCAAAGGTGATCCCAGCTATCCTCAACACCCGAGATGCTGCTGACGCGCTGATCCCCAACCTTTCAACATTGTATCACACCACCGGCGACATTGTCAATGCGCTCGGGTACATGGCCGACACGGAAGGTGGGAGCTCAGGTTCGCCTCTGATCGCAGATGAAAATCGCCTCGTGATTGGACTCCACCACCTTGGAGGGTGTCCAAACAAGGCGGTGGCCTCCATCCAGCTTGCATCCGCACTCAGTGTACAATTCAAGGACAATGATGGCTTTGCATGAGACGACTTTATATGGAGACCTTTTACAAGGTAGGCTATCCTGTTCCTCAAGAGTACACTTCAAATTTAATATCAATTCCTCGTCCAGAATACGTAGACAGCTGGAAATTCTTCCATCTGCGCTGGAGAATAGCTAAATGAGCTGCTCGGATAAGAAATGAATCGGTTCTGTATTCCATCACGCCACAACACTCACGTCCAACCTCCAGGCTTTAACACTCGCCTGACTCTGCTTTCTGGCTCGCTGTTACACACACTTCGTCTCTATAGCTCGTCGTTCGTTACGGTCCTCAGCTCTCAGCCCCCTTCATAAGCGCGCAGCTAGCTTACCGCACGAAGCCGTCGTTGTCGGACGAGATCGCGAGGAGCGGCGGGGCCATGATGTTGGAGGCCGTGGCTGCGTTGTTGCAGTCGCCGATGCGGTGCAGCCCGATGACCGTGTGGTCTCTCCTGGCCATGACGGGCGAGCCTGAGCTGCCGCCGGCTGTGTCCGCCGCGTACCCGATCAGGTTCGGGTAACTCTGGCCGCTCATCTTGATGAGATAGTTGGTATCCTTGATGGTGGCCGCGGCCTTGTCGGCGTCGTCGTCGGTCATCGCGATCTTCTTGGGGCCGCCGTACGGGTGCTGCGGGATGTAGATCTCCTCGCCCTTGGTGGGCGCGCCGAAGCGAACCTTGAGGAAGCCGTACTTACCCACGAAGTCCTGCGGGTTGGCCGTGATTTTGAGCACGGCGTAGTCCAAGTTCTCGTCGGATTTCACGAACTGCACGTTGCCCGCGCCCGTGAGCGCCTGGGCCACGGGGCAGGCCCCCGGGTTGCACTTGCCGTCGCACGTGGGGGTCTCGACGAGGAACTGGAACTTGGTCTTGTCGACCATGGCCTGGCTCGAGAAGCAGTGGTGGTTAGAGACCAAGTGGCCTTTGTTGCCCCAGAGCCAGGCCGTGCAAGTCACGAGCGCGCCGTCTTCGCGCGTGCGCTCCGTGCGCAGTACGGCCTTGGACTTGGCGTACATGGTCTTCTCGAGGTCGGAGCCCGTGGCGGTGCAGATCGTGTTCTTCATCGTGTCCTTGGCGCCGCAGACGTTCTCCTTGGTCACGAGCATCTCCTTGGACCACTGGAAGCCCACGGCGTCCACGCGCATGGTCGGCACCACGCCCGTAGCCGCGCACCCGCTTGTCTTGCTCGCCGACGGCTTGAACTCGATCTTGAGCGCCTTGCCGTCGATCGGGCTCGTCGTGACGCCACTGGGCGCGTCGTCAAAGGACTGCGGCGACGAACCGTCGAGCGCCGATACGATCACCTGGTCGCCCGCGGCCGCGATGGACTTGAAGCGCAGCCAGAGCGAGTTGACTTTTTGCTTGGTCACGTTCCACGTCTGCGGCGCACAGGCCTTGATCGTGTACGCGCTGGCGTCCAGGCTCGTCCAGTTGCCGGTCACGTAGCCGCCCGAGGTCGCCTGGGCCTCGGCGGCCGCGCTCACGTCCCATTCGCGCACTGTGGCGTCCCCATTGGGCATTTTCGCGAGCGCTGCGGCCTCCTCGGCCGTGAATGGAGCCTGCGAGTCGTCGTCGTCGGCCTCCATGCGGATGTCCGTGAACTGCAGGCCCTGGGTGGCCGTGACGGCCACAGCGGCCGCGAGTGACAGCACGAGCGCACGCGTGGTCATGCTTTGCTCTCTATCGACGGTCTATCGATTAATGACGAAGCGCAGCGACGACAGCGAGCGTCCGTCCATCCGCCCGTAAAGCCCGTGCACGCTGCTTCTTCCCCATGTGTACAAGAGAGCTGCTCGCGATGGCCTTCCGCAGATCCAGCTGGCTTGTGCGATTTTGTGCGCTGCTGTAATCGGTTCCTCAATACCCAATACCCTGTCAAAAACGATACAATGATATTGCATTACTATGCATATATTCATTCACTCTGATCCCTAAAATGAATACCCTGTCTATACCGATGTAAACTACGAACTGAGTTTTCACCCAACCGAGAGTTGACCTGTGTGCTGACTAGCTCTTGTCAATCAAAGAGAGACATCCAGTTCGCTTTGAGCAGATCCCAAGTGGGTGCATTCATCGGTACGCCCCTCGCATAGGACATTCGTGCCCCACTCGAATGAGAACGAGCGACTGAACGACATCTCGGTTGGCGCTGAATCTGCATCACAAACTGTTAAAAGATTTCCACTGGTTCACCAGCCACAAGTGGACGTCTCGCCTTCGAAATGCGGCAAGTATGAGCAGCAGCAGCAGAGTCCACAACACCCACAGTTTCAATTGGTATTCCCTGTATATTTGGTGGTGCTCGTCTTTGTTTTCGATTCCGTTCTGGATACTCAGGGCCGCTTTCCTCTTAAATCTACTCTCTGTCTGCTTTCGTGGCGTCGCCCTATTGCTCAAGTCGGACTTAGTCTTCGATTCCTCTACCACACACGCCTCCTCTATAAGACAAGCTGCAGCACTGCGTGAGAAAAGAAAAACGCGATCGACGCCGCGCCAAAGAGGATCGAAATCTTGTAGTCTGCAATAGCAAGGAACATAACATTTGTCAGCCATCGCCCCACCCCAATATTGTCGTATGGCCTATATTGTAACACAGCAGCATTGTCAGAATTCCAACGTACCAAGGAGCTCGTCGAATGCGGAGTCGCCCGTTTGCCAGTGCAGCTGGAGTTCCGGCGACACGGCCACGAAAAACGCCACCAATGCCGAGAGGAGACACAAAAAGCCGTTCCAGAAGAACGACAACTTCACGCTTGAGCCCCGAGACAAGATCCAGGCAAGAATGATACTCAGCAGCGTTCCACCAACCGCTACGAGCGCGTCCGGCGAGTCAAAGCGCAGCGCGAGCACGTCCTACAGTGTATAAAAAAATACACACACAACATTGTTAAATCCAATAGAGTCCAACTGTCACACAACACACGACAGTTAAATGTGCACCACGTACGTCGAAGCCCCCACAAGGACCATTCATCAGCATGCCCTCATTCGCGTGAATAAATAGCAGCAGCATGAACAGCAGCGTGGACGCCATGACGCTGCCCAACACCAGGCGCATAACCCCACCGGCAAGCGCCTGCACACCATTGACGAGCGCCTGCACACCCGGAATGATCTCACCGCCGTCGAACGGGATATCGTGACGCAGCAGGTTCTTGTCCGCCCCGCCGCTCACCAAGTGAAAGACCTGGTTCGGCTTCTTTGTCGTCGCTGACTTGGCTCCCGTGTTGACATCACTGCCATGCGCGAACGCGAAGCTCATGCCCGTGATAGCGAACGAGTGCTGCTCGGTCGAGATCTTCTTGTACGGCTGCAGGTTCTCGGTACGAAACACCTTGATGTCCCCCGAGACAGCCGCCGTGCATACAAAGTCATCGTCTTGGCTCACGCATAAGCTCGCAACGGGCTTGTCACCGGCGATTGCAACACTTTCAACCACCCAACGCCACTGAGCCTCGCTCGTCTGTGCAATCGTCTCTGGTTTCCACTTGACCAGGATCGAATCGCCACGCGCCGGTGTCAGCACTGTGTACAGCCGACGCCCGTTGTTGGCAAAGCGCGCACAGCGGAACTGGTGCTTCCGCGGGCCAGCGAGCGGCTTGGCCTTCAGCATATCAAACGCAATGTCGAGCGCGTCGTCTTTCGAGAACTGGTACAGTGCCGTGTCCTCCGTGAGGCGCCAGAGGTGGCACGTCTGGTCCTCGGAGCTCGAGACCACGAGGTTCCGGTGCGACGCGTCCACGTGCAGGTCGCGGATGCGCTTCGTGTGCGCCTTGTACTCACGCGTGAGCGTCACAAGCGTGTTGGTTGTGTCCGAGACCACGACGTCGCCCTTCGTTGGCAACTGCGGTGGCACGGCAGGTTCATCATGATTGTGCTTCACTGGCGATGCAGTCGCGGAGCAGTCGAGCGCTGGAGCTGTGCCCACGGACTTGTCCGCGGTCGTCGGTTCGCGGTTGAGTCTCCAGACGCGCACAACGCCATCCTCGCCGCCTGTGAGAATCGTCGAGTTGCCCACAAAGCACGCGCACGTCTGGGAGCTCTCGATGGTCGCAAAATCCGTGCGGAACTTCACGAGCAGCTTCATGCTCTTCTCCTTCTTGTCGAGCTCGTACAGCCAACAGGCCGAGTTCACCGACACGGCGATAAGCAGGCCCTACACGCACATTAATAAAAGGCCAGTAGCATAGCAATCGGTGAGCACGTCATGTGGCAAATCAGCATAACAACAGCAATGTCAAACACAGTCTTCCATACATCGTGCGAGAACGCGACGCCGGACGCGAGCTCCGTGCCCGTCTCGACCGAGGTGTCCTTCATGAAGCCACTCGGGTCCGTCTCCGACAGTTGGTAGATGTCCTATAACAAGCACAACCAAAGACATACACCCAACAAGCCAATTAGACCATGGTCGCCTTGTTAAACTGCGCGTCATTGAGCAAGCGTTACGTGACGAACCACGGTGTTCTTGATGCCGGACTTGAGTGAGCCGCCGCCACCGCAGATGGCGAAGTACCCACGGGCGTAGGAGAGCCCCATGATCGGGTACTTGACGAGCATCGTGGCTTTCCTCCCTTCCCTCTCTCGAGCTTCCGAGCGGCGCTTACGTGGAGCTCTTTAGCGATGATGCGGAAGATGCGGTCTTCCCCTGTTTATTTCGCTAAAAAAAAGTGTTTTTTGTGGCGGGATTCGCTATAGTGACAGAGGCTGGATATTTGTATGTAAAGTGACAGGTGGCACGTCCGTAAATACCGGTACTAATACCGATTTGTGAAGTAAAAATGCTGTCAACTCCACTTTAAGCTGTCAAATGTGCGATGAAAGGCAAGTGCAAGTATGAGGACACCGATCAAGCAAGCAACAAAAGAGAATGTTGGGAGAGTCCATGGATACAAGTATCCATTTGGGACGTATTTCGAGGCACTAATAAGAAACTCCTGTTGTAGAAAGAGTTTTTGTATGAGAGAGACACAGTTGATATGAAAAGAAAAAAGAAAGGAAATACAGTTCGTTGGTGCTCATTACAACAGCAGGCATTGGAGACCTTTCGGAGTCATTTTGGTTACTTCTCTGTCCGGACATAGTATCCACATTTGGTCTTTCCGTCCATAACTTCATGACCAGATCGATTTTTTGAGCGCGATAAAAACGCCAGGATAGCTGATAATTGTGGCGATTTTCTGCTATTTTTTGCTGCACAAAACAGCTCGAATTGAAGAAGAAAATCTATGTTTTGTGTCATCGAATTTGGCAGGGATAAGGTTAAATTACGCAGTTCGGTGGGGTTTTTTGCGATATTGCACCGGACAACGACAGGAAGGCTTCCCGTCGCATTTTGCATCGTTTTATGAAAGCAAATAGCTCAAATGAATCGAAACAAAGCTGAAAAGCTAAATCAAATCGATAAGGTTTTATTATCCATTTCTGGTCAATTTGGTGGTTTATCAG
>JAASFV010000807.1:0-14826 GCA_023334015.1 Globisporangium paddicum
AATTTATCAGGGATCGGATTAGCCAGGTTTATCTGTATAAAGTCGTTTAATTGGCCCGCTTTGTGTAGGCTTTATTTAATTGGATAAAATAATCGATAGAGAAGCGAAGTATGGTCGGAGAAACGATGATATTCATCCATATATTCACAGAAAATACTCTTGAAGCGGGGACATCTGCATATATTCATAATAAAAAACAGATATTATCGGCTAATTATCGGTAGATCGTTGACATTTTGGCGCTTGTTTCCGGTGATCTCAGGTAAAGCCGATATCGTTTAAGGGAAATATCGTTTAATATCTTGAAACCCGTCTAAAAAGATATTGTTTTTGTATGTACGTTTGCTGTTTGAGCAAAATGTTTTGGGATTTGACCCAAGTATACCAGATAAAGTATGGGCGACAAAAATTGACGATTTCACGATTTTGGCCAAACATTTCGACCACATACTATGCGAGGCCTCGACTAAGCGAGTGCCATCAGAAGGCTGCGATAGCGTCCAGCACCGCACTCCCCAGTAGTGACGCCTCTCTCCGCTGTGCGTGCGTGAGTAATATCGGGCAAGCGAGCGATTGAGCAACAAACAACACAGGCGCCTCAACTCAGGAGAGCTCAGTTGGCGATCAGGGTTCGTGAGAAGAGAGGCTGCGTTTGAAGAATAGAGAGCGTGGGGATACACGAGCTGTGTTGAGCGCGTACTTGTACGCAGGGGTATTTGGATAGGCACTTGTTGATGAGAGGGAATTAGAATTCAGCTGTAGAAGCATCGCTTGGTAAGGAGATGATTATGGGCTCACTTGCTCGTGGGTTGTGGCTCGTGGTGGGTGCTGTATACGAACACAAGTCACATCAACAGCAGACGTACATACATGTATCGTTTGCTGGTGCTGAGGACGTGAGCTGATCGCACACTGAATATACCATCGTCTTCATGGGTTCCCGTCATGAGCTCCCGTCATGAGCTCCGCATTGCAGGAACATGTTGTCAGGATTGGGCTGCGTCTTTAGGCTTTCCTTCGTTTACCATGGTTAGCAATCAGGATACCAGCTCAAGGCTCTACGCTGGGCTACATGAAATGGCTTTTCTAAGCTTCGTCAACGACTTGTCCTTTGGATAGTGCTGCAAAGTGTATGGCCCAGAAGGGATGGACATGGTGAGGAATCTCCGTACAAAGCTGAGATTTTCATTCACGGCCCTCCTCTCTTCTGATACTTTCCCACAGACACAGTGTCGCCACTCGACAGGCAGTTGAGCCAAATGGCGCAACTATGTGAACGAACGAAGGGCGATGATCCGATCAGAAACCAAGACAGAAGCCAAGAAGCCATGCGAGCGACGGACGACTGGAGGGACTAGGAGTCTCAACCCACCCTCGTAGCATCCGATATTTCGCCACGGTCTTGCTTGCAAAGAGGCAAGCGGAATGCAAAGCCCGCCTCACGTCCCTTCCTGCCTTTGGCTCTCTCTCGCAGTGTCGCGCAGGTACTTGGGCCCAACAGCAGCAACGATCCCAGAATCCAAGCTCCTTCTCCAGATGAGCGAGCACACGGCAAGATTTGATATGCGATTCGTTTACTAACCCGACTGACTGGTTCCCTCAGATCCGCCCGACAGTACGAAATCTCTCATTCAGCTCACAGCCTTCAAAGCACTCGTTCAGAGTATCGCCAGGCTCACAGTTCACAGGCAGCATGGGCTAGAATAGTAACATATCATGTAAGGATGCCCTAATGAATCAATTCGATTCGGTGCAGCAGGTTGATCAGGAGCGAGAAAGTGGAGCGAGAAAGTTGGACAGGAGATCAAAGCGATTTTTTTCAGCGGGCAGACTGGGCGGCCAACAAGTGCAGAGCACCTGTGCTGGGGTGCCACCGTGGGTTGAGATCGCATGCGCACACTGAAAATCGGAAATAAGCGAGAGAAGAACAATATATGTATTATTCATGCTCTATAGACCTCCCTATGCATTTACAAGCACTATAAAACAAGCGGAGGGCTCTGTGGTGGCTCTGGCAAGCTCATAAACAGCATGACCATGCGTTTTCTGGCATTGTAAGCGCTTCGAGTACATATGTTTGCCTGTGCCCGATTTTTGTAAATATATGATGATGTTTACTCTTGATATTCGCATAAAAAAACACACTTACCACCAAATTTCGCAAATGTCCGCACAAAAAACTGTACCTGCGTACTTATCCAAGAGGAAGCTGCTGTCGTTCATTCAGATCAGAAAAAGCATTACTCACACTTCAACGTGGCGATGATCTATTTGTGCAAAGAAGAGCCAACATCACGCTAAAAGAGCTGCTTCGAAAGAAAGTTTGGAGGCTAAAAATCACGTCTTTTTGTTAAAAATCAGTTCTTTACGATGGAGTCAGGTTTGAAGGCACAAGCGCGCCCTCGAAAGCGCCAGCATACATTATTTTGCCGTATTCACAGGAAGCAATGCTACGCAAAAAGAATAGCGAAATATGCAGACCGTTCAAATCAATCTCCATCGTAAAGATAGGTATACACACATCAATTCCGCCTATGAATGCCCCAGTATCTTCTGTGGTTCCCTCTACGTGCCTGTTCCGAACACTGTATCTAAAAAATGTCTAACATCTAAACAAACGAACTCGTGCTCACAATCCGCATCTCTTACATCAGCCACGCATGTAGAGAGGTCCAAGCGGACCGCATTGCGGCTGCCAGCAGACAGACAAGTGTGAGCACCCGCCAGCTCCACCAGAGCCTTATCCTTATCCCAAGCAGCAGACAGCCTCGCCTGAAGGCTGCGCACGCAAGCGTCTGGAGGAATTTCTGGGTTGGACGGAAAAGACGGATGACCCATCGACACGATTTGTGTTAGGCGTCTAATTGTTTGAGGTTCCTACAGTATGCACTTGACCTGATTGTCGTTTACGCCCTGGTTGACGTTCTATAAATCGTCACGAAGTTGATGATCGAAACCATAGACGTATAGGGTACCGTGAGGAGTAAATTAAATCGCCGTGTATCTGAGTTTCATAATAACAGCCTTGTTCCTAAGGCATGGATAATTCCACCACATATTTTTTTTCCTAGCGCATTATCACAATATTAATATTTTATTTGCCTGTCGCACATAATATTTAGATGCAGGACAGGCTCTAAAATATTCTTTTGGGCTCCGGTACGTACAATTGAAGGGAAACAGCTCGAAAATGCTCTTTCTGTAACGGAATCGGGCGTGATCCCTCTGCACATAGAGCCACCGCGCCCTCGTTGTCACCACCACAACAACGAAAACAAGAGCCCACAGGCACGAGTTTGGTGGGTTTGGCAAAGCAGCAATTTTGTGCTTGCTGCATTTGCAACTGCGCCGAAAAGGATCGAAAAATTGCAATTTACGACAGCGCCAAATTCGTCCCTTCGACCTGGCTATGCACATCCCATTACGTCAGCCAAAAAATAAAATAAAAATATAAAACCCTATTTTTCAATATTAGTTTGTTTTCTTGTGTCTACACAGACCATACGAACTGCTTGATCTGTAGTTGAATCAACAGTTCTCAGCATGTTTGTTTTAGAGAGAAAGCGCAAGAGCCGGGGCAACTCAGATGCCCATTGTTTTAAAAAAAAGAAGTTGCGTGGCTTTTTTATGCAAAAATTAGAATCCCCAGCAAGGAAAAACTCAGCAAACAACACACAAGTCCTTATGTTGTCCGGCCCAAATAAACCCGAGCACACAAGTCCTTGCTTACGCTTAGGGGAGCTCGCCCATAGAGTAACACCGGCTCGTTTTGCGGCGTTCCATCCAGGTCCTTCGACCTACAAGCCGGCCGCTCTATACTAACTCCTACACATAACTTGTTCTCCACCGGGCAGTCCATTTGAAGCTTGCTAGCGGATCAGCTCACCAGCCCTCGTCTCTGTCCGCAACGTCAAAGGTTGCGTACAATTGTGTGAACTTGTGAACCTGCGCTTGTTTGGCTGTTGTGCGGTCGTCAGGCGCAAGTCCCGTGCGGCCCCGTCCACACACGCACACCACGGATTCTACACCAGCGCCCGACCACCGATCCCAAATCCAAACAAACAAGTGCGCGACACCAGCAAGCAAGCCACAACCCAACCAGCCACGCGCGCACAAGCCCACTTGCGCGCAACTTGCGGGCACAAGTGCTGTTTAACAACAACACAAGCGCAAGGCTTGCTGGTACACTTGCTTGCTTGCGCACAACCACAACAAGTTGCGCACAAGAACTACACCAGTCTTGATCAGTAACTAAATGCGCCCGCCCTCGTCCCCAGAGATGACGACTCCCGACGACCAAGACGACCACCCGCAGGCGCACGCCTGGGCCAGGAGCTCCGTCTCAGCAGCTCCAGCAGTTCCGCTCGCCAGTCGCTCGTCGCCGCTCGCGGTCTCGGTCTCTGGTCAGCAGACGACGACCAGCAAGAGCAAGAGCCACCACCGCGAGTTTAGAGGCAAGTGCCTGTACCAGTCGCGCAAGTGCGAGAACGAGCGCGCGCTCAAGCGCAACGGCAAGGCGCACAATCTGTGCGATGAGCACCGCTCCAAACAGAACCAGCACCAGCGCAAGTTCGACGCCAAGAAGTTCTCGCGCAAGCGCCGGCGGGACAGCGGCGGCGAGGACCAGTCTGGGGATGACGATGACGACCCTGAGGACGAGGATGAGGCTATTGGCGAGGTGCTCAAGCGCGAGGCCCCGGTGCCGCCCCAGGCAGCACCGCCCAAGCACAAGATCCGTCGCTTCGACGGTGCCAAGCACGCCGGTCGACGACCGCGTCACGAGATGGAGACCGCGAGCCAGCACATCAAGACCGAGACTCAGAGCATGACTGGTGGTGAAGGTGAAGGTGCGACACTGAGAAGCGCAGCGGTGCTCCAGCTCCACGCTCTGGAGCAGTACCGAGGCCACCCAGCGAGTGTCTACCAGCAGTCTCGAGAGTATCAGACCCAGTCGGCGCCATCGCAGGGGTACAGTGCTCTTCACTCACCAGTAGAGCAGCAGCAGCACTATCGCTACCAGTATCAGCACAGTCACGAGAGAAGCCAGTCTGGGTACTACCCAGACGCCCTGCTTGGTGTCCACCCGAGTCCAAGACACGCTGGCTATGCGGGTCGCCCGCTGGTGCCGCTGCGCTCTCTCTCAGCGATCGTGTCGAACCCGAGCTCGAGGATACCTGTAGCCAGCCAAGAGGATCGCGGTTCGACACTGGAGCAGGCGGTGTACAGACAGGCAGGAAGCCGCGAGCGACGACACACTGAAGGCGGCCTGGAGGCCCACGTGGGCTTTGCTGAACGACGCGCGTCGTGCGATGGCGGCAATGCCCAGTCATATCCTCCCCAGTATCAAGCAGAGCGAGCGTCGTACCCGCCAGGTCAGTACCCGACCTCCGAGACTTCCGGTGCTCGGCTCCCGTCACCGCAGGCGTCAGGAGCGGCCTTCGTACCACAGTACTCGCCCTCGGAGCTCATAGCCGCGAGCATATTGGTGCCCAGTACAGCTCCGACGGTAAGGCCTCCTCAGTACCCAGAGACCTCCTCGACTGAGCGTCAGTATTATCAGCACACGTCCGTGTCACCTCGCGGCATGCCACCGATGTACCACCCGTCGTCGTATGCGATTAGTCCGCACCACGCGAGGCTGCAGGCCTCAGCCTCCACGTCGTCTTCCTATTTGCGAGCGCAGCAGATGCAGATCTCGGGAGAACGAGAGGCTCACAGCGAGCCACCGCAGCGGAGACACTCGCCGCCAGCAGCTGGCGCACCTCCACCGTCGCGCATGCTGCCGTCCTTGGCGACTCGAGTGCCTGCAGCAATCTCGTCAGCTCCGGCTGGTTCAGGAGCCAAGCACCAGCAGTACTGCTCGCCTCAAGACGGCCACCAGCCACCGCTTCAGTCGCAACACCAGAACCTGACAACCACGCCTCCAGTGCTCCCCTCGCTGGCTCCCTTTCGGAATCCCCGGGACCCTTTGAGGGCCTTGGAGCAGCACCACCGGACGCCACCATCCTCCTGATCTACAATATGGTGTCAGTCGGAAGGTACCAAACCTATCAGTGTCCCAGTCGCAGTCCACTAGCTAAGAAATGCCATGAAACAAATACTCAACAATGTAACACCTCCATTCAGCAGCTCCGTGTGTTAGTCACCCAGCTTTTAAAGCAGCTTGCCGAGCGCCGCCTTCTTCTTGAACACGATCTCGTCCTTGAGCGCGCACGCGTCTGTCTTCATCGTGAATGCGCGCGAGTCGATGGCCGCGAACTCCTTCTTGCCGCTGTTGTACTTGAAGAATTGGCCGATCGTGTCGCTCATGAGTAGCAGCGGCACGTTCGGCGCCGAGGCAAAGATCCGTGCGACCTCCTGACGGTCTGTGTGGTGCTCGTAGAGTGCTCGGAACTTGAGATCCTTGGAGCTCTTGAGCAGCACGATGAAGTTGTCACACGGGGACTGCGCGAGCGCCTGCAGGGCCGCGTTGCGCTCCTTCTCCATCGAGAAGCCCGCGAGCAGTGTGTACTCGAGCGCGTTCTGGACTAATTTCTTGTTGGAGAGTTTCTTGGCGGCTCGCAGGTGCGTTGTTGTTGTTCCAGAGGCTGTCGCCTTTCCAGGTGTGCTCGTGGGGGCAAAGTGCTCGTCAAAGACACCTCTCTGGGCGGCTAAGGTCGACCTGGTCTTCTGCAGCAAGAGCGAGGTTTTCTTCTGCTGCTGCTGGTGTTGCTGTTCTTCACGCGCCTTGTGCAGTTGCGAGAGTTTCTTTTGGCGGAGTTCGGCGAGCTTTTCTTCGCGTGAGTAAACTGGTTGCTTCTGAGCTGTGGCTGTGCTGGTGGCTTTCTTGGAAGAAGCCTTGGTGTCTTGTTCAAACGTAATGAACGTGGCTACGTGCGGTGGGCGTCGGTTAGCCTCTCGAGGCTTGGTCTCGACTGATTTGAGCTCATCATCGTCGTCGTCTTCGAAGCGACGGTATGCCCTGGATGAGTTCACCTTGTGAGCTGACTGGGCAAGTTTCCGTGGAGTGGGCTTGAGCTGGTCCACGGTCTCGTTGCCATCGTCTGAAGAGCTGTCAGCACCGTCGAATTGTGAGTGCTGCTGCTTAGACTGCACGTGCTGATTGCTGCGGATTGGAACGCGGCCTTGAGCACCGAATCGGATCTTTGACTCGGCTTGCTTTAGGGCAGCTGGTGGCTCGAATCGACTCTGCATCTGGGCCTCTTGGTCGCGTTCGCGCTCGACTGCGTACGACGTGCGCGTGCTCGCCCACTGGTTCTGAACAGAGTTGTCATCGTCGTCCTCAGCAGCACAGCTGCGGCTGACGTCATGCGATCCTGAATGCCACGCTGGAACTACTTCGTGGCTGGACCGTGACACAAGAACACGTGGTGCATCTCTGGTGTCTTTTGCGTAAAAGTCGCTACAAGGAGGACTTGTGGCTGGTTTGTTTGAGTTCTTTCGGTGTGCCGACTGAGCAGGAACCGAGCTCTTGCTGGGTGACACCTCGTCATGGCTAAGCACTTCTAATCGCATCGACTTTGGAGCCTTTTCAGGCGAAGCCTGGCATTTGTTGGCGTTGTTGTTGTTGATGCTTGTTGACTCCTCGGTCTTGTGCTCAAAGAGAGCTGTCTTTGTGAAAAACGACCCGTGGTTATCTTCATCGCGTGGCAATTCTCGTCTGGGCAGCAATGAGGCGGTTAGCTTGGTGCTTTGATTTGACGTTTTGTGTTCTGCTTTAGCGTCTTGCACACTGAGCTCTTGCTGGTGAGCAGACGTGATGTCATTCTCCTCTATCTGATCGATCTTGACTGGAAGCGGCTGAGGGATTGGTCCACTGCTGCTCAACTGTAGCTCGCTGATAGCGCTATCTATCTGGAAATCGTAGGGTTTGCGGTGCGACTTAGCATCCTTGGACGGTGAGCGACTGGTGACGACTTTCACAGCTCTACCTTCAGACGACGACGGGTTCTTCGTTCTTGAAGCGTGGTTACTAGGCTTTGCCAACTCGGCTGCGCATTGCTCCTGCAGCAACTTCTCGGCAGCACACTGCAGCTCCCACCAAACTCGGTTCCCGAGCTTCGCCTTGTAATTCCTGCGCGCTGGCATCGGTTTTCGAAGATCAGTTCTTGCATTTGGATCGTCATCATTAATACTCACTTTCACCTCCGCTGGCGCGAGCACTTGATCCACGACGCCGAAGTCCTCAGGGTCCTCGGAAGCGACTGATGGGGTCGGTTGCCGAGAGCCTTGATCCCTAACTACAGAACCAGCGCTCGGAGTGCTGCCACTTTGGCTCAAGCTGAATGCACTTGGAGCCATGGGTTCAGCTTCCTCGAGAGCAACGACCTCGTCTACAGCATACGCCGTTGGATGAGCTCGCTTTGCAAGCAGAGCTGGTTTCTCTAGGTCGCTGTCGAGGCTTCGCCACAGCAGTTCGCTTCGCTTTTCGTGCTTCGGAGTTGGTTTTGCGATTGCTGGATTGCCACTGGAGTAGGATGATGAGATGATCAGCCTTCGCGAAGTAGCGCTGGGTCTTGAATGGGGCGATTCGTCTTCTTGGCTCAGCAGGCTGACCACTGTCTGCTGACTTGACTCCAGCTCTGCAGCTATGAGGGTCGCCTCTTTTTCCTCCATTTGCGTGGCTTTGTTGCTGCTCTTGATCGAGACGAAGTGCTCTGTGGTTGGGGTCGCACAATTCTGAGATCGCACAGTTGACTCTTTGGTGAAGCTGAAGATAGTGTTTGGCAGCACGCAATCTTCGTTGAGCACAGGTCGAATGGACATCGCACGATGCGAGTTTGGCGCTTCATCCACTTGCAAACAGTTTCCATGGCCCGCTTCTTCCACCTGTTCATGGCTCTCTGCCTTCAACATAACGCGAGCTTTCTCTGGTACATCGTCGCTTCTCGGAGTTCCAACTTCAACATCACGGTGCTGGTTGGACGCTGGTGCTACTGCAGCGACTGACGGTCTCTTCTTGCCTCGCGATGTAGCTGCTCGTGACAGTGCCCACACGCTGTAGACTGCATCGCTGTCACTCATGAGCTTGATCTCATCGCGCAGCTTCTTCAGCAGATCCACGCCGCTCTTGACCACCTTGATGCGCCCTGGACACGCATACAGCAAGTACTGCTTCTTGCCATTATTGTTGTCTTGATGGTTCTCGAGCGGGAACCACAAGATCGCAGATTCAGGTAGAGTCGATGTCTTCGCATCAACGGTGGTCGCTCGCAGGATCAGCAGGACACACACACTGATATTCGCCTCTGCAGCACGGCTCTCCAGCTCGAGCAGCTCCATTTCTAGCGTCTGAGCCACGTTGCCCTGGGAGTCCCACGTCAGGTCTTCAAACGCCAGTCTATCGATCTGCACACCCACGCGGTCCCATTCTGGTTCACTCTGGTACGTTTGGAGCTTCTTCAGCAGCTTGCGAGGGTCGACACAAGAGACTTTGTCAGTTGATGACGAGCAAGACTTGCCGACCTGTTGGCCGAACCGATGCGCCTCCAGAACAATTGGACTCAGCACCTCCTTCGTACACACTTGGACTGGCGGTGACGCTGTGCTGAGTACCTGACCCGCGAAGCTCAGACACGCGCCCAGCGAGGCTTCGTATGTGAGCGAGCTCTTCTGCTTGCTGCTCATGCTATTTACCTAAGCAACCGCACGGGTGAGGATTAGAAACAACACCACACAGGCGGCCCAAAGGTCAAACGACGCTTCGTGAGGTTTCCTGGGCTCAAATATACAGTTAATATTAGCAAACACGACATTGTGCACATCATTCGCGACACCTGTTAGCCAAGTCTGGTCGCTTTACGGCTGCTGGTCCACTTGCGGGCCTTGCTGCTGTGCCAGCCTCGCACTGAGCTTCTCGTTCTTCTCGCACTCCTTCTGGAACTCGCGGATCGCGTTCACGTACGTGCGCTCCTTCTCGAGCAGCAGCTGGTACTTGCTGTCGAGCGTCTCGACGTTTTTCTGGTGCTCTCCTCGTTGTGTCTGCTGCTTGGCCACGGTGCCTTGGACGTTCTGGATAATGCCCTCGAGCTGGGTGAAGAACGCCTGAGTTGCCGCCTTGGAACTCATGGCCACATCAAAGTTGTCGCTGATGCTGTTGATGAGCGAGATCTCCCGCTCGAGGAACTCCTGCGTCGTCTGCAGCGTGTTGTACGTGCAAAAGTACTTGCGCGTCTCATCGAGCGTGAGCGCCACCTCCTCATACAGCTCTAGGAAGCGCTTCTCGTACTGGATGAGCTCGATGCGCGTCGGGACCTCGTCGATCTGCCGCATCTTGAGCTGGACTTCGCGCGTTTGCCTCGCCAGTGCGATCTTCATTTCCTTGTGCTTGGCCGCCATCTGCACGTGCATCTGTTCGATCTCGTTCAGGCGCAACGTCTCCTCATCTTGGTTCGCCAGGTCTTCCTCGGCCTGAAGTTTGAGTTGCGCAATGCGCACGTGTAATTGTTCAAGCTCAGCACGGCATTTCACGCGGAACTCGATTTTCTGGCGCTTGAGCGTCTCATTCTGAATCACGAGCTTCTTCAGCGTCGCTAGGAGAGGTTGGGCGCCTCGGTCTTGAGATTCTTTCACGTCCAGCTGAGCCATTTCCTGCTCGATGTTAGCGATCGCCTCGCTTACAGCAGCCGCCTGGTCCTGAGCTTCGTGAGTCTGGGCTTCCAGTACGCGCTTCGTCTCGATCAGCTGCTGGACCTGGGCCTCGTGTTCCTGCATCGCCACTCGCTCGTTCTCCAACTGAACATTCGAACGAGCTTTGTACGTCACGACTGATCTAGCAGCTGAGCCACTAAGCAGTCCGTTATCGCCATCGCTCTCAGCCGCCTCTGGAACTGAAACCACTTGTTGAAGAAGTCGAATCTCGCGTTCCTTCTGCCTGTTCAACAGCTCCTGCTGCTCCGCGACCGCCTGTTTCATCGCCTTCTGATACTGGATCTCGAAATCTGCAGCCTGCGGGTCCACGAATCGCTTGGAGGGCGCTCTTCCTCGACCGTTCCTGCTGCCACTGCCAGGTCGTGACTTTATGAGCGTCGCCCCAGCATTAGCAGCCGCGGCGGCCTGGCTCGCGAGCTGCGCCATAAGGTTCGGCGGCGTGCCGTCCATGCCTGAGCCGACACTCTCAGTGGCAGAAGCTGGGGCTTTGCCGTCGTCGAGCACTGCGACACACACACGCTCGCCGTATTCCAGTAGACAGCGCTGGATGAGTGCGTCCTCGGTCTCGCTCCTCCAGTCCTCCGAGGCCAAGTATTGCCACTTGCGTCTCGGTTTGAACGCGTTCTGCAAGTACAGCACGTCTTTCCGCAGCGGCCTTGGCTCACTAGGCACACCATTATCACGATCTAGCACGCTTTGGTACTTGCGGTGCCTGCGGATCGCGTCCAAGTGCGGCGTGGCGCTCTGCTGCTGGTAGACGAGCCACATCACGAGCCTGTGCACGGCGCCAATGTCGCCAAAGTCCTGTAGGAGCAGTTGGTGCGGCTGGATCTGCACGGGACACGCGTACTGCAGCGCTTCAACACGCTTCACGACCTCTTGCGCAAAGCCCAGTCGCGGCTTCATCTTGCTGTGCGTCTGGAAGAGCGCGTCCCACTGCACGCGACCCTCGTCGGCGTGCTCGCGCTGCACGAGCTGCTGCAGAACCCACGCGACACCGCTGAGGATGCGGTCGAACGCGCTCCACTCGTTCGCACACGCCTTGGCAAAACCCGCACGCTCCAGCCGGCGCAGGATCTTGGCAAGGCGCGCCGCCGCATCGTCGCCGTAGGCGTCCGTGAGCTCGTAGACGTCGTCTTCAGGGGCGGCTTCGGACGACTCGTCTGAAGTCAATTTTTCGTCTTTTGCATCAGGAAAAGCGCGAGCATCTTCTTCAGATCGAAAGGAAGACGACGCGCGCATGCGCTCAGCGGCGGCGGCAGCGCTCTGCGCGACGCTCGCGTGGAACGCCGAGCCAAACATGCCGCTTTCTCGTATCCAGCTTCAAATTGAAGAAATCCAAGAAGGATTCGTCGAGGGAATGTCGCTTGAATGTAGAAGAAGAATATTGGACGACCTTCGTGCCGCATTTCACTACTTGAGGTGGACCACATTATTTTTTACCTCTTTTCAGTGACTTATAGTGAACATAGAGTCTTTGTCATTATTCAAAATAGTGACTATCCGCAAAACGACACGCGAGTTCCAGAAATCGATCCTCAAGCTTGGGCGAATACGATGATGAGGCTGAAGGTGCTGGCGGCGTCTGCGCGCGAGAACGGCGCCACGCAGCAGCAGAACCAGCAGCAGCAGGTGAACAAGAGCAGCAGCAAGGGCGGCGCTGGTGGAGATGACAGCGGCGACACAACCCCCTGCAACTACTGCATCGGCGTGAGCGTCTACACAAAGTGCGTCACATCCATTTACAAATAAAGAGCTCTAATGAAGAGTTTCTCTGAGTGACCGGGTGGACTCAGTGGGCTGAGTTAACGTATGATGTTGACTATAATGTGTCCATATGTGTGGATGTCATTAGAGCAATGCTGGACCAGCGCGAGCCGCCACGCTGCAGGGGACTGGAGCTCGAAGTCGGCGCGCCGCGCGACCGCGTCGAGGCGCTCAAGAACCGAGCGCGTACGTCCCACAGTCTCACTGGCATGGCCATATCAAATAGCCCAGCACTAAACCCATTTGTCTATGGATATCTATGTACTTATATAGCGGTGCCGCGAACGGACGAGTTCACGTACCTGGGGCTGGGCCTGACCGTCTACTCACGCGCGTGGATGTACGAGGGCAAGCACCTGCCGCTCGTGAAAGGGCTGGGCGTGATCGCCGTCGAAAAAGACGAGGGTGACCTCATGAAGGCGATCCAGGAGCGAAAGCGCGTCATGCGCGAGCTTGAGCGCGAACGCCGTCGCAGGAATGCCGGCGACCTGGACGACGGCTTCGACGACCAGGATGTCACTGGCGACAAGGACGACGACGACGACTTTGACCTGGTTGAAGAGCTTTTTGGAGACAGCGATGCGGCAGGCGATGACGCGTCAGCGTTGGCCGAGAAGAATCCGCTCGGGTCAGTGGGGAAGCCCCGGTTGCCGCCGCTGCTGCCAATGTTTACTCTCGGTAGGGTGTGCTTCTTGTTAGACTCTTGTGGGGTTATTAAGACACTGACCGTGCTGTGTTTTATGACAGAGGACCTGGTGGACAAGAGCGTTGAGAGTGCCAAGTACTCGGCGAATGCGATGTACAACTTTTGGGCCAAGCGTCTCGACGGCATTGGCGAGCGGTACGTCGAGTCGTGTCAGCGGATCTTCGTGCAGATGGAGAAACAGGCGACGAGCGTCCCGCAGAACTGCATGTGGATGGTACACCAGATCGAGAAAACTGTCACGGGCAAGAATAGTGGCGGCGGCCACGACGACGACCACAAGAAGTGAGCAGGGGTTTTGATATTGTGCATGAATGGATTGTATTTCACCTGTGAGTTATACAGATTTGTCTGATGGAGAGGCTGATTGTGAAGCAGACAGGCTTGTCAGGTATGGGAGACTTGGAGATCAAAGTTCTTGAAGATGAAGCTGTGCTTGGTGTGGTCAAAGGCGATCACGTTCCACTCTACTGGAGGCGCGGCATTTCGCATCGAAACTGCAGCTAATACCGCGCTGGCCTCGTTTTGTTTGCCAGGACTGTCACCTCGTACTGGTTGATGCTTGTGTAGTCGGAAGAAGACATCATCAGCATCAACCCCATCGCTTCCGACTGTCTTTAGTGAGCCAGTGGCCGCATTTCGGTTCTTCTTCTGGAGCAGCGTCTTGGATCTCTTGGAGATCGTCGGCTGGAAACTCAACGACGGTACGCTTGGCGTGGCTGGTAACACAAAAACAAAATTGATACGTTTGAGATTCTCCAACCTTTATATCATCGTCATGGAGCTTACCTCTGCGCTGTGCTGCCATGCGCTCAGTCAGCTCGGACTGCAGGCGTCCGCTTCGCACCATCTCGGCATAGATCTGCCAAGTCATCACGAACAAAGTCAGTCCCAAGGGCTCAAGCGTTCCAGCCTGCCAGCCACGCTTGCCTTTTCTGACCGCGGGTTGATCTGCGGCGTGAACGTCGTCTGCGTGGCCTCCTGCGCCCGTGCGATTTCGACGCGCGCCTGCTGGCGCTGCTTCTTTTCCTCGTGAAAGACCATCATGTCGTCGATTGAGCGCTTCATCTGGTCTTTGCGGCGCTGGATCGCGAACGAGTTGTTCATCTTGCTGCACATCTCCATGAACCGTAGGCACGACCGCGTGTGAGTCTGTCCAGGTGGGGACGACGAAAGCGGTGGTCGGTTGTGACCGCCAAGGCGCGATGGACTACTACCCAGGGCTACAGCGCAGTCGCCACTGGTCGTGGTGTTGCCCTGACTGCAGATGCAAGGCGTCTTGACGTGCGCTTCGAGGTCTAGAGTGCGGTCACGCGTGCGCTCCGTCTCCTGCATCTGCTTGTACCAGTCCGCTTGCTGCTTGCGGTGTATCTGATGCTTGCGCTGGCGCTCGAGGAACTTTGGGATATGGTCTGTGATTCGCAAGCTCTTGCGGTTGAGCGCTGGCGCGAACGTGAAACCCGTTTTCTGTGGTGAAAAAGTCTTAAGGTTAGCCGCCGCAGAGACTCAGTCTCACGCAAAAAGGTACAAACCTCGGTGGACTCGGCTTCTTCGCGCTTGGCTCGCAGTTTCCGCGTGCGCTTCTCCTCCTGAAGACGGAAGCGGTGGACCATTTTCCCGATCTTCTCGGGCGAGATCGACGGATCTACAGCGGGGCCGAGCGAATAGATAAACTGTTGATGGGCCTCGGTTTGTTTCAGCTTGGA
>JAASFV010000808.1:0-14817 GCA_023334015.1 Globisporangium paddicum
AACGCACCGCGCAGCGATGACGACGGTGCAGCCCAGGAGCGCAAGCTCGTGCGCGATGGACTTGCCGATGCCGGTGCCGCCGCCAGTCACGATCGCCTGTCATCACACACAATAGATTAGAGCAAGCAGCCAACGGAGAGGGTACACATACACGACACACGCACCACTTTGCCGTTGAAGAGGCCTGGGCGGTAGACGCTGAGCGCCGAGGGATCGCGGATGAGCTTGGACATGGCTGCTGCTGCTACTGGACTGGGGGGATATTCGAAATGAGCTCTTCGTGTTTGTTTGCACTTTCGAAACAGCTTTTGTTGATGCAGCAGAAAGTAAACTTCAACACTAGAACACGACTACCACGAAGTCAAATTTATGGACGAGGAAATGAACTTCATGGAAGTCAAATCACGTTTCCGTAACCTAGAGTGTAACAGGGGTACACTTTCTGTGAATGCGAATTCCGTAACCCAGGATGCTTCCTTCCACGATCCAACGCTCGTTTCGAGAACAAGGTGCAATCGTATTTAACAAGAGGAACGTAAGTTGACAAAACCCGCTCGGTTTTTCTCTCTGCACTATTGAAGTGAGCCATTTTCTGTTAAACAATAGCACCTTGTTTTGTAAAAAACGCGTTTGTGAAACGCTTAACCAGGCGGTGTCAGGTGGTGCCTTTCTCTCTGTGTCGACGTGCATTCCCAGCATTTGATCGATCCTGCGTTTGCGCACGTGTACGCACCCGCAGAACCGAATTCGCCTCGCGGTCGACACACCACCAGCTCACCTCGTCCACAGACGCACACGTACAACTGCATCATGCCAGTGCTGACGCATGACGAGAGCGCCCCGACGCGCCGCGAGCTGCTGCTCTACGTGAACGGCACGCGCATCGCGATCCCCGAGAAGGATGTGCAGCCCGAGCTCACGCTACTGCAGTTCCTGCGCAATACACTGCAGCTCAAAGGAACCAAGCTCGGCTGCGGCGAGGGCGGCTGTGGTGCCTGCACCGTCATGGTCTCCAAGTACGACGTGCAGACGCAACAGGTGCGCCACCTGTCGGTCAACTCGTGTCTCGCGCCACTCTGCGCGATGGACACGTGCGCGATCACGACCGTCGAGGGCGTCGGCGCGATCTCGGGTCAGGGACAGGACGCCCAGGGGCTCCATCCGGTACAGCAGGCGCTCGCCGAGTCTCACGGCTCACAGTGCGGCTACTGCACACCCGGCTTCATCATGGCGCTCTATTCCATGGTCAAGCAGCGCGAGACCGGCGTCGAGATGACCATGGAGGACATTGAGCACGGCATGGATGGCAACTTGTGTCGCTGCACGGGCTACCGTCCGATCCTGGACGCTGCAAAGAGCTTTGGCATCGATGCCCAGAAAGCGACCTGCAAGGGCGAGTGCGACGGATGTCCGCGACAGGGCAGTCCAGATATCGATATTGAAGACCTCCAGATCGACAACGAGAACGGCGGCGTGAAGCAGGTCGCAAGCTGCTCGACGAGTAAGATCCGCATGCTCGCGAAGAAGTTTGAGGCCAAGATGGAACACGCCAAGGCCCACGGCGACTCGAACGTCTTCCCCAAAGAGCTGCAGCAGAAGGCGCTCGCGCCCGAGTTTCTGCAGCTCAACGGCAAGACCGTGCAGTGGTTCGCGCCCGTGACGTTGTCCCAGCTGCTGCATTTGAAACAGCAGCATATGGACGCCAAGATCTCGGTCGGCAACACGGAAATGGGCATCGAGACTAAGTTCAAGAACCTCAAGTATGTCCACCTCATCAACGTCAATCGCGTGCCGGAGCTCGTGGCGATCGAAGAAGTGAATGTGCATGACGAAATCAATCAGAGCGTGTTCGCTGGCGCGGACCCTTTCGACGGTGTCAAGTTTGGCGCGGCCGTGACGCTGACGGACGTGAAGCAGTACCTCTCGGGACACATCAAGGCGCTGCCTGCGTACCAGACACGCTCCTTCGTGTCGATCGTCAAGATGCTCAAGTGGTTTGCGAGCACGCACATCCGCAACGTCGCCTGTATCGCGGGCAACATTGTGACTGCAAGTCCCATTTCCGATATGAACCCGCTGCTCTCTGCGATGAACGCATATGTTGAGCTCAAGAACACAACTAGTACACGCTTTGTGCGTGTGCGCGACTTCTTCCTCGCGTACCGAAAGGTGGACCTCGCCCAGGACGAAGTGATCACGAGTGTGTACGTCCCGTACACGAAGAAATGGGAGTTCATGCTGCCGTTCAAGCAGGCGCGCCGCCGAGAGGACGACATCAGCATTGTCACATCTGGGATCCGCGTGAAGCTTGACTGCGCAGCGTCCACTGGCTCGTGGATGATCTCGGACGCATCGATCGTGTACGGTGGCATGGCTCCAGTAACCAAGGCAGCTGTTGACACTGAACAGTTCCTCATTGGCAAGGCCTTCGACGCGCACACGTTTGACGAAGCGTGCGACGTGCTACACGAGAGCGACTTTAACCTGCCAGACGGTGTCCCCGGCGGTATGGCCAAGTACAGAGAAAGTCTCTGCTCGTCCTTCCTGTACAAGTTCTTCATCGCCACGTCCAAGACGCTCCAGGAGGACATCCACTCGGAAGTTCTGGTGTCTGCGGCTGAGGCTTCTTCGTTCCCTGCGCCACCAGTGATCAGCGACAAGATCCAGTCAGCAGGTGAATCGTTCTTGCACCAGACACGGTCGGTCTCGAGTGGTTCGCAGATCTATGGTAAGGAGAAAGGTGGGCTCACTGCTTCGAACCACAAGCCTATCGAGAGCTCCACGGCGGAGCGCACGCCGGTGGGAGACCCACTCATGCATAAGTCGGCGTACCTACAGGTGTCTGGCGAGGCACAGTATACGGACGATATCCCAAACACGGCCGACACGCTTCACGGCGCCCTTGTGCTTTCAACGTGTGCGCATGGACTCATCAAGAGCATTGACGCTAGCGAAGCTCTCGCTATGGAGGGTGTGCACGAGTTCTTCGACTCGACTGTGTTCGAGAAGGCATGTCTGGGCACGAACAAGATCGGGCCAGTGTTGAAGGATGAAGAGTGCTTTGCCGCTGGGAAGGTCGTATGCGTCGGCCAGCCTGTGGGTATCATCGTCGCAGACTCGCACGACCTGGCGATGGCGGCGGCTGACAAGGTCAAGATCGTGTATGAAGAGCTCCCGTCTGTGATCACGATCCAGGATGCCATCCGCGAGCAGTCATTCATGCTTCCCGTGCACACGATCCTAGACGGCGACATTGAGAAGGGCTTTGCCGAGTCCGACATCATCCTCGAAGGCGAGGTGAACTTAGGCGGCCAGGAGCAGTTCTACTTTGAGACCAACATCTCGCTCTGCATCCCGCAGGAAGGAGGACTCAAGGTCATCTCGTCCACTCAGGCGGCGACCAAGACCCAGTCGCTCGTAGCGCGCGTGCTGGGCATCGATGAAAATCGCGTGACGTGCGCCACGAAACGCATCGGCGGCGGCTTTGGCGGCAAGGAGACACGCAGCGTGTTCGTCGCGTGCGCGGCATCGGTGGCGGCGTACATGATGAAGCGCCCCGTCAAGTGCCTGCTTGAGCGTCACATTGATATGCTCACGACCGGCGGGCGCCACCCGTTCTACGCCAAGTACAAGGTCGGCATCAAGAACGACGGCAAGATCGTGGCGCTTGACTTGGACATGTACAACAATGCTGGCTACTCGATGGACCTCTCGCTGGCCGTGATGGACCGCGCGCTCTTCCATTGCGACAACTCGTACAAGATCCCACACGTGCGCGCTAACGGCACAGTGTGTCGGACGAACTTGGCCACGAACACGGCGTTCCGCGGCTTTGGCGGTCCACAGGGACTCATCGTCGCGGAGAGCTACATTGACCACATCGCCCGCAAGTTGAACCTCGCGCCTGAAGACGTGCGCGCATGCAACATGTACGTCCAGGGCGAGGTGACGCACTTTGGCCAACCGTTGGAGGACTTTAACCTGCGCACGCTGTGGCAGCACACGATCGACAAGAGCGGCTTTGCGGCCAAGAAGGCGGCCGCAGCTGTGTTCAACGCCCAGAACCGCTGGAAGAAGCGCGGCGTGGCGATCATCCCGTGCAAGTTTGGCATCAGCTTCACGTCCAAGTTCATGAACCAGGGCGGTGCGTTGGTGCACGTGCACGCGGACGGCAGCGTTCTGGTGTCGCACGGCGGCGTGGAGATGGGCCAAGGACTGCACACCAAGGTGATTCAAGTGGCCGCGCGCGCGTTCGGCATCCCACACGGCAAGGTGCACATCGAGGAGACGTCAACGAACAAAGTGCCCAACTCGCAGCCGTCGGCCGCCTCTATGAGCACAGACCTGTACGGAATGGCGACGCTGGACGCCTGCGAGCAGATCCTTGAGCGTCTGCAGCCGATCCGCGAACGCCTTGGAGCAGACGCGCCGTTTAGCCAGGTGGTGAATGCGGCGTACATGTCGCGCGTAAACCTGTCGGCGCAGGGCTTCTACATCGTGCCGAACGAGCGCTGCGGCTACGATTTCGCCAAGACAGTGGCGGAGAACGCGGCTGGCAGCACTGCATTCAATTATTTCACGACTGGCGTAGCGTGCACCGAGGTGGAGCTGGACGTGCTCACGGGCGACTTTTACATGTTGAGCGTCGACATCCTGATGGACCTGGGCGCGAGCGTGAACCCTGCGATCGACATTGGACAGATCGAGGGTGCGTTCATGCAGGGCTTTGGGCTCTTCGCTCTTGAGGAGCTCGTGTGGGGCGACGACGGCCACCCGTGGGTCAAGCGTGGCCACCTGTTCACGCGCGGCCCAGGCGCGTATAAGATTCCGAGTGCAAACGACGTGCCGATGGACTTCCGCGTCTGGCTCGAGTCCAACCAGAAGAACAAGTTTGCCGTGCACTCAAGCAAGGCGGTGGGCGAACCACCGCTCTTCCTGGGTGCAAGCGCGTTCTTCGCGGTCAAGGAAGCGATCTACTCTGCGCGCCAGGACGCGGGCGTCACCGGCCACTTTGAGCTGCGCAGCCCCGTGACCCCCGAGCGCGCGCGCATGGCCTGCGGCGACGAGCTGCTGCAGAAGGTGTTCACAGCCCGCGGCGCCGACATGCTGAGCTACCAGCCGAGCGGCAGTTTTTAATGAAGTGCTGGGGTGTGTCATCGAGTAGAGGATCCGCATTAAAATTGATTTTGATTGTCGTGCGTAATTGCCATGTTGAAGTTTGCGTTCCTTCACTTTAGAATTATACTCTACTTTTTGTATGGATGAGTCCATAAACTTTGCATTTCTTGTTATTTTACCAACTTGTATGAGCTTGAACTAAAACCGCCCTCTAAAATCAATCCCATACGGTACTTTTACTTAATTGCTAGACTCAAGTGTTGCCCTAAGCGAAACAGGCGTTTTGCTTACAACCACCACCCAGCTGCCTGTTCTTGGAAGAACGCTTGGAAAACAGGGCGCGGGCGAAAAAGACCATACAAAAACGCAGTTTAAAAACAAAAATGGCAGGCCGCCACGATGAAGAGGAAGACTACATGCGCGACATCGACACGCTGTCGCAGGACGACGTCGAGGTGCGTTCGCAAGTCCACGCGTGTACGAGTAGTGTGGGACTACAGTGCACAGGCGGCAGCACCTGCGTGTGGCGAAGGTGATCGCGCCATTCGCCCGCCTCTTCGTGCTGAATGGCCGCAAAATAAACCCACTGCGTGCGTTGTGTGTGTGGTGTGACCCACGCAGTTTGCTCACCCACGTCTGTCTATCTGTGTTGATGTAGGAGTTCGTCGTCGGCGTCCCCGCGCTGGACGATATCGAGATCTCGGACCACGAAGTGACGTACCGGCGCGCCGAGTTCGGCACCGCGTTCACGACCTCGCGCTTTGACTCGCTGGTAAGAACGCGTCGTTCAGTTCAGACTCGAACCAAGACGCTGAGGCTGACGATGTGTGTCCTGGCATTTCTTTCAGGAGACTGCCGAATTCGTGACCCACGCAAAGGCTCCAGTCCAGTTCACGACCGCATCGCAGAGCAGTTCCGTGCTGGACGACGACATTTTCACGTTTAGCCCGTCGTTCGTGGCGCCGAAGATGACTGCTGTCGCATCCTCAGATGCGGCGGAAGAGCCTCTGCTGCCCAGTGGCGACATCCCAGACGCGCGCACTGCCCAGTACCACCTCGTGAACCCGTGTTTCGAGTCGGACGAGTCTCCAGCGGTGATTTTCCGGACGCTCCTGGCGGCATGCCGGAAGAACAACGTGGACTGCACGAGTCGTGAGGACTGGAGTGTAAGTGGGTCACTGTTGATGATGGCAGCAAGTTGATCGTTGATCCTATCCTTCTCCGCGCTTTTCATACTGGCGGCAGCAAGTGAAGAACGGGAGGGAACGGATTCAACACTGCAACGCTGTGCCTATGACAACCAGACACTGACGTGGTAGATTGATTGATAACTCGTCGTACGGGGGAAACTCCAGATTGAGGCCTTTGCTCTTGTAGCTGCTGAAGAAGTCTCCTTCAACGTGCAGATGCACCGCCTCTCGATCAAGTCTGTCATTCGCGTTGATTTCAACATTTCGTGGGTAAGTCTTGAGCCTTTGAATCCTGTGAAGCCTGCTGGTTATGGAAGCAAGTAACTGACTGAATTCTGTGTCTGTGTTGCTATAGGGTGACGAGATGATATTTCTTTCCACCGTGGACAAAATCCTGAAGGAGTGCCGACCAATTGACAAGGATATGAAGAACTTACCCGACCTCAGGTTTGAGCTGCTCTTCTCCTTCTCGTCCTGCTTGATTCGCACGGTCGCGTGATGCAGTGGAGGTTGCCAAGATTTGCCCTGCGATCCATCCATCCAGGCTACTGATCTTGCTCCGGTTTGCTGCATTCTGGTACCGTGCCAGAGAGTGTTATCAGATCTGACAGTGTTGCTTGTCTCTTTGCAGCTTTGACATATTTGTGGATTGGTCCACTCCTCACGCAGAGTTGTTCCCGAATTCGGCCGCTGTGGACGACAAGGAGTTGGAGCTACTGTTGCAAGAGATTCAGAACGCGAACTGCCACCCGACCACGCGCTACGAAGCTGCCAAGAGCCTGAAGGATTTGTGCCAGTACTCGAAGAACCGGATCGCTGTCGCTGACACGTACAGACAGCAGTTCATCGAAGGTCTGGACGCCATGCTGAAGGACGACGACGAAGACATTGTCCGCTTCGCCATTTTTGCGATCCAAGAGTTCGCGATGGACACTGCCCTGTCAGCAGAGTAAGTTTTTTGCCACTTAATCTCGTGGCTTCGTGTGTAAACGTCTGACTGACTTGCTATGTGTTGATGACAAATTCACAGTCTGGAGTTTCCGGAGCTGCCAGAGACTCTTCGAAGCATCTCGGCATCTTCAAAGAAGAGCTCCACGAAGAAGCTCGCGAGTGAGCTGTACGCTATTGTGAGCCCCGTCAGTTAAGCTAATACCACTGTACACGAGAGCGACGGAGGCTTCAGCATATCAGCAGCTCACACAGCGAGAGAGAGATTTTCCAGCGGAGAGAGAGTGAGGCGAGATTTTTTTCTTCTGTCATGATAACCGACCCACTGGAATGGAACCTATTGTTATTTCCCCCGCAATCTGCCCAGCCATCGCATGTCCGTCCGCATTTGTGTTCTGCGCTATCTCGTAGACAGCGTGCGCTCGTGGGAGTAGAGTGGTGTGGAGGTGGTGTGGTTGGTGACGACGCCACCATCAGCACCTGATTTCCCAAATTGGCACGTCGTTCACGTCGGAATCCAAAATCAGAGCTGGACGGGCAGTGGGCCGGCCACCTTCATCGGCTTGCAGCTTCTCATATTTCATAAATTCATTATACGAGGCAAAATTTTACCTCTACAACTACAATATACTGCTAAGCATATCAATAAAGGATCTATTTTTATGTTTTAAATAAATATATCAATTCGAATTTTGTCTTTCAATATTCGGTTTATATAATAAAAAGGCTAGAGTTTGTATCCGCTTTTCCCTTCATTTGGTTGGTGAATTTTCACCACTGTCACGCTGGATCCTGGGCTCAAGTTGAACGTGAAGAAACGGACGCGTGCCAGAATGCGCTCTTCATTCCGGAATTGGCTCCGCTTCCTTCACCCGCCCTCTCTCCATCACGATGCTGTCGCCCGCGCTCCTGCAGACCGCGTCCAAGCGCTCGGTGCGCGCGCTCTCGGTGGCCCACGGCTCGCTTTCCTTCCAGAGCGCGCTGCCGGCGGCCGCGCACACCATCCAGACGCGCTCGTTTGTCTACGGACAGCTCTACAAGGTGGCCAAGAAAATGATGCCGCGCATGTCCAACACGGAGAAGGCGGCGCTCGAGAGCGGCACCGTGGGCTTTGACCGCGATATCTTCTCGGGCTCGCCCGAGCTCAAGACGCTTGACAAGTACTCGGCCACGCTCTCGCCGGCCGAGCAGCAGTTCATGGACAACGAGGTGCAGCAGCTCTGCGAGATGCTCGACGACTACGCAATCAGCAACGACCAGGACCTGCCGCTCGAGGTGTGGAAGTTCATCAAGGAGAAGGGCTTCCTCGGCATGATCATCCCCAAGGAGTACGGCGGCCTCCAGTTCTCGGCACACGGCCACTCGATGGTCATCACCAAGATCGCCACGCGTAGTCCGCCGGCCGCGGTCACAGTGTGCGTGCCCAACTCGCTCGGCCCTGCGGAGCTCCTGCTGCGTTACGGCACGGACGCGCAGAAGAACTACTACCTGCCGAGCCTGGCCTCGGGCAAGCAGCTGCCGTGCTTTGGGCTCACGGGTCCATCCTCCGGCTCGGATGCTGCGGCCATGCGTGACTCGGGTGTCGTCGTCGAGCAGGACGGCGTCTTGGGCATCCGCGCGACGTTCAACAAGCGCTACATCACGCTCGCGCCGGTGGCTTCGTGCGTCGGTCTCGCTATTGACGTCAAGGACCCACAGGGACTGCTTAAGGGCCTGGGCCACGAAGGCATCACGGTCGCGCTCCTGGAACGCGACCACGCTGGTCTGCAGATGGGTCTCCGCCACGACACGATCTCGGTGCCGTTCATGAACGGACCAGTGACTGGCCAGGACGTGTTCATCCCGATGGACAAGATTATCGGCGGTCAGACGCGCGTCGGCTACGGCTGGAACATGCTCATGGATTGTCTCGCCGAGGGTCGCTCGATCTCTCTGCCGGCGTCCGCCGCCGCTGGCGCCAAGGTGTCGGTGAACGCCGTGGGCGCCTACGCACGCATCCGCAAGCAGTTCAAGGTGCCGATCGCATCGCTCGAGGGCATTCAGGAGCAGCTCGCCGTCATGGGCGGCCAGGCGTTCATCATGCAGTCGGGCCAGCACATGGTTAACGCCATGATCAACCAGCACGAGCAACCGGCAGTCATCAGTGGCGTGTGCAAGCAGCAGATCACGCACCGCGGTCGCGACATTGTCAACCGCGGCATGGACGTGCTCGGCGGTGCGGGCATCTGCAAGGGTCCCAACAACTTCTTGGCGAGTCTGTACACGTCGCTGCCGGTCGCGATCACGGTGGAAGGCGCGAACATCTTGACTCGCTCGCTCATCATCTTCGGCCAGGGGCTCACGCGCGCGCACCCGCACCTGTATGAGCTCATCAAGACGATCCAGCACGGCGATGACATTGCCGGCTTCAAGCGCGAGGTGGGCAACCTCGTGAAGCACGGCGTCGTCAACACGACGGGCTCGCTCTCATCAGCGGTCACGCGCTCGCGCTCGAAGAACGACCTGCTCGCGCACTACGAGTCGCAGCTGTCGAAGATCGCGAAGAACTTTGCGGTCTCGGCCGACCTCGCGCTCGTGCTCGGCGGCAAGCTTAAGTTTGCCGAGATGATCTCGGGCCGCTTCGCCGACGTGTTCTCGTCGCTCTACTTGGGCTACTCGACGCTTTGGTTCTACCAGAACAACCGCCACGTGGAGGGTATTGACGTTGTCTTTGACTACGCCATGACGCAGCTCTGTTACGAGGCGCAGACTGGACTCGTGGGCATCAGCAAGAACTTCCCCGTGCCGGGTGTGGGCGGTCTCATGCGCACGCTCTCGTTCCCGTTCGGCCTGCCGTACGAGGAGCCGAGCGACAAGCAGATCCGCCAGGTTGCCGAGCTGCTCTCGACGGACAGCCAGGTGCGCGACCTGCTCTCATACTCGCTCTTCGTTTCCAAGGATCCGAACGACCGCGTGGCGCTGCTCAACGCGACGCTGCCCAAGGCCGTCAAGGCCGACGCGATCCTCGCCAAGATGCGCAAGGAGAAGCGTACGGCGACCACGGACGAGCAGAAGCTCATCGACGAAGTTGAGGCCGCGCGCGAGATCATCATCCAGGTCGACAGCTTTTCGGGCCTTGGCGCTGAGATCCGCCAGCCCAAGAGCTACGTGCGCCCGGGCATGATCGGCAGCATCCTGGAGGACCGCAAGTAGAGCGAGCAATTCATGCCAACGCTGCAGATCCCGATCGTAGGGGATTTCATTTATGCCGACGTCAGGTACAGCCAGTCGAACAAAACTACAATAATCTAAAGAAATTGGTTCATCTCGTTGCCATTCTCCCATCTTTGTCGGTATTCGCATGAGCCGCCTTCGCTTTCATTGCCACGAGGGGAACAGACACGACACCATTGTTCCAAGCATCTCGAACAAGGCAATTGGTGGGCATGACCGCATTTCAAACCTTTTGCATTTTTCGTTGGTTTTCTTCATTACACGCCTGCAGTTCACCGTCCTCGCAGCCAGCAGCTCACCTGTACACGTCCAGCTCCAGTCTCGATCTCAGCCGAGCTTAGCTTTCCTTCACGAATTGCTGTGTGGTCACAAATTTCACAAGTCACAGAATTAGCCTCTCGATTGATTACCAAAGCATCGCAGATCGAGGAGGTCATTGAGAATAACGGCAGGACGCACCTCGGTCGTCTGCTGCGAGCACCGGATGAAGGCGTCGGCGACCTCCTTGCACTGCAGAATGTCGCTCTGCTTGTCTCTATAGCACTGCAGGCACGCGTCTCGCTCGGGCGCGCACTGCACGTCGTTCAGCGGCGCGCGGTACTTGTTGCGGCTGATCTCGTCCACGAGGCGCTGCACTTTGGCGCTCTCCTTGGCTTCGAGCTCCTTGGCGGCCTGCGCCTGCTTGGCCGCGTCCAGAACCGACGACTTGGCGGACGACGCCTGAGTCTGCTGCTTCTGCTTTGCTTCAAAGTCCTTGCGGAAGTCAGCCGCGCCCTACAACAACATCACACACGTTCCCATAACAAGCATGATCAAGGTTAGAACCTGTTTTCTGAACCACTCGATCCCACATTGAGCCCCACCTTCTGGTACGCCTCCTGCAGTTGCTTCTTCACGAACGCGTCTTGTCTGCATTTACCGCACAGCACACACACACATCAGTACAAACTCACTACGCCCACAGCCCAGCAGACAACAACTCACTCTGCGGTCAGGTTGGCGGCCGCCGGCGCGTGTTTGGGCTCGACCGACTTGTCGTTGAGCTGCGCCACGAGCGCGGGCGTGAGGTTGATGGAGGCCGTGGCCTCCCCCTCGCGCTCGTGCTGCTGCTTGAGCTCCGTCTCCACGTCCGACGCCTCCACGCGCGACTGCTTGCCTCCCATGATCGCCACTCGCACTCAAATTCACGTCAGGTCCGCTGGATTCGGGCCTTTTTTGCGGCCAAGAACACTTTGGCCGAAGCAAAAACTAGCAAAGTATTTTTTTTTTCAAATGTGGATGGACTATATCTCATATCGGTATTCGTCCCATTGATACCGGTATTATTATCTACTTTTCCTGAATTTTTATCCTGTGCTGAGGCCTGATCTCAATCATATAGACCTGCTTGCCCACGACAGCATTGAGGAGTCCCATATAGGTGCGGAGTGATTGGTAGCTGCGCTTGTGACAGCAGACCCACGCGCTACAGAGCTACAGCCAACAGGTCTCAAAGCTAATGCCAAATTCCAATCCAGCTTTTATTTCTAACCTCGGTTTCTTCACACCTGATTTTCCCGCTAGCGCTCAGATTTGTTTGTGGAAAGACCTCGGAAATGTCGCTGGGCGTCAGCAACACACAGCAGGTTCATCAGTAGGAAATGAGCCAACCAGTCATCGCCAACGTGGCGATCGATCGGCACGGCGATCAAGCCACTTGGAGTCCCGTCGCTTGTGCAGCCATGGGGCAATGCCGCCTGCCGCAGAAGGCAGCTCCAGCTTGACGAACGCCTGCAGCTGAAGCGATTCATACACACAAAGTAACGCAAGCAACACGCCAAGCAACAGTCCAATGCACGCCACCACCACCACCACTTGCCTCGTAAGAGAGCGTCGCGTGCGAAGGATTAACTTTGTCCTTTCGAGCAATGTCGGGGCGCATCTTTTTGGCTGCAACAACACTGCCGCAAAAATCGGCCATCGCAAGTTTTTTTTTTCAGATTATATACCCTTTCCAATCCGATTGAACATTCCACTATGATACATATGCCAACTTACCTCCAAAGCCACATACCCTTTCAAATCCGCATCGATGTAGCCGAGCGCACGAGGTGTATGAGCTCTTTGCTCCGTGGGATACCTCTCGAAAAGGTCCCTGTTCTGTCCACTCGTTTCGCCCTATGGGCCTCCCGCATCACCACGTCAGCACCAGGGTCCACGAGAGGGGGGAGGGCGGCCTCACACCGTGGGCCTCTTGTGCTTTTCCCCGTGCCGTGCCGTGCCTCCCTCCCCCACGGCCGAGCGCTCTTCACTTCCCAACTCGCCACTCGCCCCTCGACTCTCGCTCAGCTCCGCCGCGATGTCCGCCGTCAAGCAGAACACCGCGATCCTCGCCGCCTCCGTCGTGGGCGGCGTGACGCTCGGCTCGCTGCTCGTGCGCGCCGCGCTGCGCCCCGTGCTGCGCTCGCGCGCCACGACCTTCATCACGAAGATGCTCGCCGAGGCCGACATCATCGTGGGCCGCGACATCGTCGTGCACGACGAGGCCATCTTCCTCGACTGGGTCAACCGCGGCATGCTCGCGATCGGCGAGTCCTACATGGCCGGCAAGTGGGAGGCTATCGCGCCCCTTGACGACGTGCTCACGCGCCTGCTGTCGTTGCCCGCGGACTCCAAGCGCAAGCTCTTCAAGGCCTGGAACTCCAAGCTCATCGCGCTCGGCGCGCACGTGTTCAACTACCAGTCGCCCTCGCGCGCAGGCATCGTCGGCGCGCACCACTACGACATCGGCAACGACTTCTTCAAGCTTTGGCTCGACCCGCACATGCAGTATTCGTGCGCGTACTACAAGGGCGTCGACGACGTCATGGACCTCGACAAGGCCCAGCAGAACAAGCTCCACCTGATCGCGCAGAAGCTCAAGCTCGAGCCGGGCATGCGCGTGCTCGAGATCGGCTGCGGCTGGGGCGGCCTCGCGTGCTTCCTCGCCAAGAACTACGGCGTGCACGTCACGGGTATCACCATCTCCAACGAGCAGCTCAAGGGTGCCCGCGAATGGGCCGCGCGCGAAGGTGTCTCCCACTTGACGAGCTTCGAGTACTGCGACTACCGCAAGATGGACCGCCAGTTCGACCGCGTCGTGTCGATCGCCATGGTCGAGGCCGTGGGCTACAAGAACCTCGACGAGTACTACAACGTCATCTCGCGCTGCCTCAAGGACGGCGGCGTCGCCGTCGTGCACGCCATCGCCGCGAACCGATCGCTCAAGGTGCCCAACCAGCTCTGGATCCTCAAGTACATCTTCCCGAACGGCTTCCTGCCGTCCACGGCCCAGGTTCTGCTCTTCGCGGAGCGCAAGATGGTCGTCGAGGACGTGCACAACCTCGGTCCGGACTACGACAAGACGCTCATGTGCTGGAACGCGCGCTTCCAGGAGCACGTCAAGAACGGCACGATCGTGCGCACGGACGTCTTCAAGCGCATGTGGGAGTACTACCTCATGTACTGCGCCGCCGGTTTCCGCGCGCGCACGATCCAGCTCTGCCAGGTTGTCTACTCCAAGAACCGCGCCGAGCGTTACGACGCGTTCAGATAAACGGCGCGCGCTAGGATCGCGGTGCGGGGAAAGAGCAACTTGTGTTGCTGGGAAAGCCGCCGCCGTCGCCAGTAGCTGTAGAGAAAGAGAGAAAGAGACAACAGATACATGTCAGGACTATACAAATGCACACGAACGAAAACAACACACGCGTACGCATTGAGGAGCTGATGCTTGCCAGTCGTGGTGCTACTCTGTTGGGAGCGAGCATCACTCACACGGTCGATCTGGCGTGAGAGAAGAGAGCAGGTCTCGTAGCCGCTGGTCGGCAGGCGGAAGCGCAACGCGAGCGCAGCCGCATGGGAGCGATGGAGTAGTGGACTGCGCTGGGGAAGTTCGTTGGTTGGTCTCTCTTGGTTGAGCTTGCGCCTTCGTATGAGCTGCTCGCTTTGGTCTCACGCGCCTCTTCCCAGCCATGGCTCAGTGAGATTTTCTGAACCTCGGAGGTCTCTCGAAAAATATTATTTTTCTTCGGAAAAGAATACTTTTCGAGAGACCTTCCGAGGCACCACAAGTGGTCGTTGAGTCTTCAGCGTCGAGAGCGCACAGTCAGCTTCAAGCAGAGCGCGAGCAAGCCAAGCGAGAAAACTGAAGTCTCGTCCACTAACCCCCGCTAGCCCCAAGTCGCACAAGCGCAAAGCTCGACTCGCCAAGGCCGCGACCACGACACACCTTCGCAAAATCGCTGTGACTGCCTCACCGGACACCGACAAAGGAGGTAGCTCGTCGAATCAGATCGACAGCAGCAGTAGCAATGAAGCCCCGTTGAATCAT
>JAASFV010000809.1:0-14779 GCA_023334015.1 Globisporangium paddicum
CACGAAGATCGTGCGCATCATGTAGATGGTGGTCTGGGTCGTGCCTCGGACAGCCTCAGGCTCGCGCTGGGCGAGCTCGACGACCACGGCATCAGCAGCGACATCGGCACCGACGTAGCCAACCGCCGCGAGCATCATCATGATGATGAACTTCCCGCCGGCATCGGGGGCATCCAGGTTCCAGATGTCCTTCTGCTGATCAAGCGTATAGTCCTTGAGTTTCAACTTGCTGTTCTTGGGGTCAAGCAGGTATGGCTTGCCGGCCTTCATGCACGCCATGATGAGTAGCATGAGGAAGCAGACGCTTCAGCCAAGCATCACAAACGGGCGGCGACGGTAGCCGAAGATCGGGAAGCAGTCGGACAGGATGCCGTAGACGACCTTGAACGACCACGGTTAGCAACACGCGCGCCGATACCACCTGCGTGCCTTCCATGTGGAGGTAGTTGTTCAAGAACGGGTAGACGGTACCAGGGAGCGTGCCGTAGGTCATACCGACGGCCATGTACTGGATCAGAATGCTGATGTAGTCCTTGCCCCAGATGTTGGGCGCGCCACCATCACGGAACGCGCCGCCTTCCAAATTTGGGGTCTTGACGCCGACTTAGTCGCCATTCTCCTTGGTCTTGGCGGCGGATGAGATGTAGGCTCGCTTTCGAGCAGCTCAGTGCTACGGCGTGAGATTTCGGAATGTGACGCGAGATCGCATTTCAGGTGAGCTCCTGTCAACCGAGCCCACCTCGTCGACGTCTACTTCAAAAATGTACCTTGTTCTCGTGAACCGTATTTTGACCATTTGCGTAAAACAAAGTGCTTTGTTATAAGTCTGTACATTTTATTTACGGCAATAGCCGATTTTGATGACATTCGAAAATGGCAGCAGGCTCGCCCACGATGCTCGCGCCGCGGGTCTTCCTCGCGTTCCACGACTTCTCTCTCGCAGGCCAGCGTACGTGCGCAGCCCGTAGCATCTATCCACCTCCTTATATCCCCACTGATCATCTCTCTACTTTTTACTCCCTCTCTCTATTGCTGTTCGCTGCATGCAGATGTGCTCCACTTCGCACAAGTGAGCGGATTGGTCCGCGTCGAGGCGGCTGCGAGCAGCTTGATGCTGCCGGCGGCGTTCGCAGAGCACATTACCGTGTGGCACTTCGCAGAGCAGCAAGATGCAGTGCCAGTTGTACGTGATGAGATACACCAGCCTCCTATGCGTCGTTACTGTTGACGAGTGAAATGCGTGCTAAAGATCTCACCCCAATGAGCTCTTCGTGTGTGTGTGTGTGTTGTGCAGGTGTCTTTTGTCATCGTGAACAACGCCGCGATCGAAGAATCTGCGTACTGGACGCTCGCTGACACGCTGCTAACACTGCTCAGTGATGCCCACGTGCAGGTGCTGACGGTCGTCGCGTCACTGCATCTGCCGTACGCCAAGCCGTCGGCCACCGCCGCGATCCCCAACGTCTACCATTCGGTGCTCAACGTGGACAGCGACTCCAGCGCTCAGCAAGACGCGGCTGCGACTGCATCAGCACTGCCGACGAACGGCGCGTCGTTCCAGCCCGTGGACGCAACCTGGGAGATCAAAGACCGCTTCTTCGCAAGCCTCGTGCACTTTCTCAAGGTGGAGCAGTCGCCACACGCGCACTTCCTGCTCGCCAAGGGCTACAAGCCTGGGCGCAACCACGCCGGCACCTATGAGGTGTGTTCTTGTTCCGAATATATGGCATCCGGCATCAAAAGCATTGCGCTAACTCTCATGTCCTTGTATTCCCACAGGCGGTGGACGCGCTCGGAGCTGCCATGACAGCGTTCACCGATTCACGCGTGACCTTCGACGCGCAGGCGATCGCAGCTGCGCTCCCCAAGCGCCTCGCGAGCAAACTCGTGGACGTGAACGCGCAGCGCCAGAGCGACCACCACGCGCTGCTCTACCAGTAGAAAAGGCACAAAATCGTAGACAGCCAGGCAACATGAAAAGCGCTCAGTGTCCAGGCATCGACGACCATTCGTGTTGGTTTTCCTGTTTGTATTCGTTTACTTGTGTGTGTTGCTTGTGTTCCCAAAGCTCCGCTCTCTCTCTCTCTCTCATTTTTAATCACAGAAGAGCTGCTCACTGGGCTTACTAGCTACATCACGCGACGAGCGGCCGGCTGCTGATGCGATTCGTACTTGTGTGTCGCCCCACGCACGCCGCAGTCTCGTCTCGGAAGGTCGCCAGCCAATGAGCCCACTGTCCATTCTCTCTCTGCTTGTCGTCCGCAATAGACGGCCAGACTGCTTAGTCCATGAGCAGCACGATCTTCCGCTTGGTCGTGCGGTTCACGGCAGCCACGAGCGCGTCGTCAAAGTCCGCGAACTTGTACGTCTGGATCCAGGTTCTTAACTTACCGGCCTCCACGAGCTCCGCGAGCTCGTTGAGCATCGCCACGCGCTCGTCGACCGACGACTCCTTGACCCACTCGCTGAGCCAGAAGCCCTTGAGCGTGATGTCGTGGAAGATGAGCGAGCCTGTGCCCACAGACACGGCCTCCTTGCTCATGCCGCCGTACGTCACGTGCACGCCCTTCTTCGCGAGCGTCTTGCCGATCTCGAGCGAGCTCTTGCCGCCGACGCAGTTGAGCGCGAGCTTGGGCGCCGGCAGGTCCGAGATGAGCTCCTTGAACTTGGCCGAGCCCAGGTAGTCGCTCGTGACCACGACCGTCGCGCCGAGGCTCTTCAGGTGCTCGTTCGTGAGGTCGTAGTCACCGTCGTCGCGCACGACGTTGATCGTCTTGATGCCGCGCAGGGCCGCGAGCTGGATCACGGCCTGCCCCACGGCGCTGTTGGCGCCGTTCTGGATCACCACGTCGCCGCTCTTGAGCGCCGCAAAGTCCGCGAGCAGGCGGTACGCCGTCGCTGGGTTGACCGAAAGCGTGGCTGCGTCCTCGATCTTGATCTTGTCCGAGATCTTGGTCACGTCCGCGCTCGCGGCCACGGCCTTGCTGCGCCACGTGCCGAAGCCCGCCTGGGTCGGGATCACGCGGTCGTTCACCTGGACATTCTTGACGCCGGCACCCACGGCCGTGACGACCGCCACACCCTCGTTACCCGCCACGGCCGGGAACGTCGGGCGGATCGCGTAGTGGCCCTGGATCTGCGACAGGTCCGACACATTGATCGGCGCAGCCAGGAACTTCAAGGCGACCTGACCGGCGCCCAGCGGCGCGTCCTTCTCATCCGCCTCCGTCCTGCAAGTACAATAAGCAGATATACGTATAGAAGCGCACCGTCAGCACCACGATATAACCTAATCGAGCGCTTCTGAGCGCCATCACGAGCGCCATTCACGGAAGATCAAGCCTTGCCAGCGAGAACGCGACTGGGTGGCTCCTGCCGAAGATGATACGTACTTGAGGACGTTGAGCGGGTGGCCGTACTCCGCGTAGCGCACGGTGCTCATGGAGCGGGCCGCAACGGCCTTGCTCTTGCTGGCGAATCCCTTGGCGGCGGACGCGATCATCTCTCTCTCTTTCTCTCTCGCTCGTCTGGTGGTCAAGCGTTTGGAGCCGCTCGCTGGCCTTCCCCCTCCTTTTTTCTCGACAAACGTATTTTTTTGGGAAATTTGCCTCAAAATAGAGATTTTGCACCACCAGGATTGGAGTGGTGTGGACCACGCTGTAGTGGGGTGCACCACACCACATAATACGCTTTTACGAAACCGTTCTCGTAAAAAAAAAAGAGACTCTTGAGACGCGTAAATAGCTCTTGATTTTCGTAAAAACCTGCTGCCCAGTCGTTTTTGGAGACCCTCAAAAGCGTTCCGCAATGGGCGAGGAAGAGCTCATCCTGCAATTGCGTCGCTGTGGCCGCAGCACTTGCCTCCTCGAATCCCCACCAGCGCCAGGCTGTCGTCTGTGTAACTGCCTACCTACGTGTCTGTGCATCTGTATGTGGTTGGCTCTAAACGCGTGCTCCCTATGATTATTTAAAGTTTGAGAACCGTCAATCCTGGCTCGACTCGCGGCCTTAGGTCCTACTGGGCTGCTTGCGGGCTTGGGATTCTGTGGACAATTTCTTGTTGAGGGAACAAAATTATCGATTGAATGTGCATTTCGGTGTGTGTATATCTGGGTACTTGCTGGTGACCACTTCTCAATGATTCTCAAGTTTTTAATTAAACCCTGAACACCCGGATGTTGACAAAACCAAACCTGAGAGATCTGACAAACCAGTGCGTGCGTGCATGAGTAGCTTGGAAGATGTTATAGTGTATGGACAAGTGCTTTGGCATTGCCTCAATGATCAACTGATTAATCTTTGAGACCTGAACACACGTGTTGAGAAACCTTTTCCCTGAGAGACAATGCCAAAGCTCCTTGTCAATAGTTCCGATGTTTAACAAGCTTGATAATCCATTCCCATCTTGATCCCTCAATCGTCTCATTGCCTGTGTGCGTCTGGAAGCAATGGCGTGCTCTTTGTACCCTCCGTTGATCTGCTGCCGAGCCCTGCTGAGCCCCTCGAAAGGCCCTTCTTTAGCGGCGAAAGCTTGAAATCCTTTCTCGTCGTCTCTTTCATCACTCCTCGCTGCAATGTTGGCGACGGAGCTGTTCGCAGACCCAATCCCTGCTGGACACCTTTGCTGGCCGACAGTGCGCTGTTGCTGTAGAGCTCCTCGAGCACGCCGCGCTTCTCCTTCTCCCACGAATCGAGCTCGCGATGCAGCTGGATGATCTTCTGCTGCGGCGGGTTGTGGAAGAGCAGCGAGTCCTGCAGCGCGTTCATGGTTCCACTCTGGAACTGCACGTTGAGCATCGCGAGGTCTTCCTCCTTGAACATGAGGATCTCGACGAGAGTCTGCGTGCGAATGGTCACCTGAGACGGGTGCCCGGGCTGCAGCACGCTCAGCTCGCCAAACATCTGGCCGCTCGCCAAGATGGCCACGTTCACATCCTCGGTCACCATTTTCTCACGCTTGCCGCCATTCTGCGCATTGTTGACCAGTCGCGGGTTTGTAAGCATCCAACCATTGTCGAGCACCCAGGAGCCGTCATTCGACCGCGATGTCAGCCCGTCCTCGGATGCGGCCAATAGGCTGTTTGGCGGGTGGCGATGCGCTTTTCTCGGCACAGACGAAGGCTTGGACATGGTGATCGTCTTCCTTACTTGGCACACGCCGCGCTTGATCAGACAGAGCTGCGTGACAATGTCCCCTGCTCGCAGAATGTCCTTCCCAGGGTCATAGACTTTTCGACTCGACAAGGCGCCGAGCGACGTGACTACATCTTCCGAGCAGCTCTGGAACACACGGCAAGAGCGGAGGAACTGGACTCGTTCGTCGAGTTCGTTCTCCTCGTGCTCGTGGAGAATGCTGCGATACACCTCGGCGCTGAGCACGAGGCAGTGAACGTCGTCCAGGCACGTGAAACTCGCTGGCTCGAGTGGTAGCAACGCGCCGTCTTCGTCACCGTGAGCGCCTATTTCGCTCTCGTGCTCCTCTACTCGAAGTGTTTTGTCTGTCCTGGACGCTGAGGATACACCACCTCGCGAGTGGTGACTTGCCGTCGCTCCAGATCGAGACGAGCGCGCAATACTCCGTGGCGGAATCACCACGACGTGCTTGAGTGTTCGCAAGGTCCCGTCTGCGAACGAGTACCCAAACGGCTCGAGTCCGACGGCGTCCCCCTGGCACAAGGTTTTGAGCTCGCGCACTTTGGAGACGCCATGGGCGTCGACGTTCTTTACCAGCGAGGCGACCGTGTTAAGGATCACGTGGAACGCCTGTGAGCGGACACCCTGGTCCACGACAGCCTGATCGGCCTCGAAGTGCCCGTACGTGGCTTCTTCCAGACACTGCTCGACCATTTCCTTGGCCATGCCGCGGAAGAAGCTCCACGTCTTGGCGTACGACACAGCTTCTTTCAGGTCGCTGGACGTACGCGAGAAGGGTTTCTGCTTGAGGAAACGCAGGAACCAGTCGCACAGGCGGCTCTCCTTCTCGCCACCGGTTGTGCTCGTGAGAATGGCGCTGATGGGTGGCGTGTCCATCTGGAACGACGAGTTAAAGTCGCCAAACGACGCCGAGAACGAGCCGTGGTGAGCGTGGTGTCCTGCAGAACTAGCCGAAGCATTCACACCAATACTGCTCGCGGAGGCGGGCTTGCTCGCCATGCGCCGCAGCGCCTCGAGCCAGACGTAGTCGTGGATGGCCTCGTGAAACCGACCGACCTCCTTGAGCACGATCGCGCGGCTCTCGATGAACAGCATGTTCTTGGCCTCGAGCTTGATGGCCTTGGAGAAATCACCCACTGCGTCTTCTTTGCGCCCGAGCGCGTAGAGCGCGCAGCCGCGGTTGTAGAACACGAGCGCATGCGTGGGCTCCTGGGCTGCACATTCGTTGTAGTCGCACACTGCATTTTCAAACTCCTGCAGTCGCTGAAACGCGTACGCGCGCTGGAACTGCGTGGACACGCGGCGCGTGCTCTTGGATGTCGCCGAGGCCGTCGCGTCCTGCACGATGGCCACACTGCTACTGGTGGCGCCTGTCGCGGCAAGCGCCTTCTTGAGCACGCTACTGGACTTGCGCACGACGTCCTGGAACGCGCGGTCGCGCCGATGGGCCACGTTGCGCGCCGAGAGCTCGGCCTCCTGTCACGCGTGCACGGCCATCAGTTGGGCTCTTACAACAGGCAGACCCGAGAGACGCCGCAGCACGCTAGCTGCCGCACATACCTTGGAGAAACACCCCTCCACGGGCGCGAGGCACTTGAGCGCAGGCAGCGGCGCGAGCTCCGGGCGACGCATCGCCTGCCTGCACGTCCGTCGGCTCTCAGGTGCGCATTCCGCTTCAAGCCGGGGCTAAAGATAGATATTTGGGCCGCGGGCTGGATGGGTGCAAAAAAGTAAATGCGACACACTCTTGTAATGCGTATCGTTAGATATAGAGGTAGTAAACGCGGACAACAGGCTAAAACTTTACTGGGAAATGATGACTTGGAGGTTTGAGATAATATAAAGAGGATGTTGAACATGTGGATACGCACCTCAGAGTCGGACGCTGTCATGTAGAGGCCTGTGAGTGAGATGGCGTCGGAAGCCTGAAGCGGATGGCGCGGTGGAAGGCGTTCTCAGGGTCTGTATGAAGGTCTGTGTGGAGGTCTGTATGAAGGTATGTATGGAGGTCTGTATGGGGATGCGAGTCCGCTACACGCAAGAACGACATGCGCGTGTAGAGGCAGCTTGAATCAGCCATGTGACGTGGACGAACGGGTCACACCCGTGAGTCCATCAAACGGATCTCTTGGAGTTGATTTAGATCGCAGAGGCGAGTCCCACGCTCCTGACAGCGAGCTACATGGAGCTGCTCACGAGCAGCTCATTCTGCAATCCGCCTACCAGCACACAGCCAACCAACCTCCTCAGTCATGGTCTACGCGAAGAACTTTGTCGTGCTCTGTCTGGCACTGCTCGCCTGTCACGCGCCCATGCACGCGGCCGAAGACGAGCAACTCCCGGGAGCTGTCTCGCTCGTCGCAAGCGACGCCGAAAGTGCCACCGTGGACTCGACCGTCGCCGAGTGGAGCGCCGGAGACCGCACCACTGCTATCATGTTCTTGAATTCGCCCATACAGAACACCGACCCTGTCAAGCCATCAAGCGGAGCCGGAGCTGCTACCACCACCACTGGTGCTGCTGGTGCCTCCACTGCCGCCAACAACCCGAGCCAAAGTGCGCCAAGCACCACGAGTACTGGTTCGACGGTGGTTGTGCTGAGCGGCGATTCGCTCGTGCGACCAAACACCGGGGCCACCTCCACCACCACCACCAGCGGGGCCTCGTCGACAACCTCCACCTCGACATCCACCAACGTGAAGCCAGCGACCGGTGCCGCGTCGCCTGCTTCGGCACAGAACTCAGTGCAGGGCGCCGCTGCATCTAGTGCTTCAACCACGACGTCAACGTCGACCACTGCCGGCGGCAATGCTGCGATCCCGAAGCCTGCTGTTGTGATGCCAGCCGCTGGTGCCGCGCCGGCTGCTCCGGCCAGCGCGTCATCCACCTCAACCACCACCATTAGTCGCAATCCAGTACAGGGAACGTCGTCGGGTAGCCCATCGGGAGCCTCCAGTACCTCGACAACGACCTCGTCATCGACCACTACCGGTGGCAGCGCTTCAATCCCAAAGCCGGTCACCGGTGCGGCTCCGGCCTCCGGAGCTTCGTCGTCGACCTCAACCGCCACCGTTGGTCGCAACCCGGTGCAAGGAACATCGTCAGGCACCCTATCGGGAGCCTCAAGCACGTCAAGCACAATCTCCACCAGTGGCAACGCTGCGCTCCCAAAGCCCGTTGTTGTGATGCCAAAGCCAGCTGCCGGTGCCACTACGCCAGCCTCCGGAGCTTCGTCGTCGACCTCGGCCACCGCGACTTCGGCCACCGGTGGTAATGCATCAATCCCGAAGCCAGCCACTGGTGCGGCTCCGACTCCAGTCAGTGCTCCGAAGCCCGCCTCCGGAGCTACGTCGACCACCTCGACCACCACGGTCGGCCGCAATCCGGTGCAGGGCACCTCGCCAGGCAGCCTAGCTGGAGCCTCGAGTACGTCGACGACGGCTTCGACCACCGCTGGCGGTAGCGCTTCTGTCCCAAAGCCAGTGGTGGTGAAGCCAGCCGCTGGTGCCACTCCGTCTGCTCCTGCCAGCGCTTCGTCCACCACGACCACCTCGACTGTGGGCCGCAACCCGGTACAGGGAGGCTCGTCAGGCACCCCACCTGGTGCTTCCGACACCACGACCACGACCTCCGGCGGCTCGGTGCCAGCGTCGAGCTCGTCCACATCGGTTGTTCAGAATGCCCGCCGCAACCTCCGCGCCTAGGTCTCCTACGTCTTCCGTCGCGATCCCAGGCTCTGGAGATTTTTCCCCCATGAGCTGCCAAGTGACCACTGTATCTCTCCCTGTGTATGCGTCCTCAGTCTGTATCATCTGTGCGTTCCATCATGCGCTTTTGATGGCAACTAACTCGAAATGCAGAGCTCTTGCCATCGTTCGTTCTTGTGTTGCGTGTCAAAATTATTGTCAGCTTTGTCGAGAAAGGCAGTTGAAAGTGACGTTATAATCCCGTAAATTGCATAACCTTTTTAATCTAATATAATTCAATATATTATTTCATGAAGGTAGCTAATGACCCACCTATTTATATAGTAGTAGCATATGCTATTATCAAATCCTGCCATACTGTATACTATAGAGTGAATAGTGTTCAATAACCTCTATGTATTAATACGTTCACATTTGTTCCCACTCCTCGTCATTTCAAAAGCAAGCAGCATGAAGACGACTGTGCCGCCGCGCAGCACGACGCGCGTGCGCCTGACACGCGAGCAGCAGCGCGAGCTCTTCGCGCACCACGTGGCGAACGACAAGACGTCGCTACGCGACCTCGCGCAGTGGGCCGTGATGCGCTTCCGACTTGCCAAGGCGCCATCCCCAGCCAGCGTCTCGGACATGCTCAAGCGCTGCCGCGCCGAGGCCGACGAGTCCGCGGACGCGCAGGAGGCCAGGCTCGCGCACTCGCTGGAGCACAAGCTCGTCCAGTGGATCAATCACTGCGAGGGCGTGGGCATACGCCTCATGGGGACGCTCATCTGCTCCAAGGCGGAGCTGCTCCGCGACGCGATGCTCGTCGAGGGCGTGCCCGCGCCGCTGGACGACAAGCTCCGCAAGCTCACGTTCTCCAACGGCTGGCTCTACAAGTTCCAGCTGCGCAACAAACTCACGCTCTCCCGGCAGCATGGGGGCGACGGTGGGGCGAATGATGATGCGGGTGACGAGAGCGACGACGACATGCACGAGAATGAGGACGACGAGGACGACGACGAAGAGAAAGAAGCCAACTGATCGGTGGCTGCCCGATAATATAGGTGCCACGTGAGAAAGCAAAGCGAATGAGGCTGGCCACAAGTCATGACACTGGCTAGTGGCACCGAGCGAAGGAGAAGAAACGGACGTGCTCTGTGACGACGAAGTCGAGCCTGGGCTCGGAATATTGTGCAGCCGCCGCTCACTGCTGAGAGCAATCGTGGTCGCGAACTGGGGAGAAAAGACGAGCAGCAGTGAAGCGATCCACAGAACGAGTGGAGATGAATCGAGCAGCGTTCACCAATGGAGAGCGATTGTATTTATCCTGGAGGTGTCGACTTCAGTAGAAGGTTCTGGAGAGTTACTGAACCTGCGATCATATGACCGAGTGCCTAGCTGACTTTGCTTATGTATGTTTAACTGACCCTGTAGGGAGGCGTGTAAAATAACTATGGCAAGTACCGCGTACACCGGCATGACGGATTTCGTCGCCACACTAAAGCCTACTACAAGCCTAACTGACTGCGGTCTGCACTGCTGGCATGCTGCGAAAGCGTGGGCGTGCGCTCCAAGATGACTGAGACACCCGAGTGGAGCGAACAATCTGAACACCCACGTGCGAGGCGACCGATATGCAGCTTCTTGTGAGTCGAATGTTACACTGAGCATCTTCTGCTTGATCAGGGAGCAAGCTCCTGTGCGTTTCTGTTTAATTGCTGACGTTCCTCATCGTCCTCGTAGCTCTGCACAAGGCTTGGACCAACGTCCACGAACTCTCGCCCCACTGTAGTATACCAAGTAAAGCAAGACTCGACTTCCTGAAATCTCTTTCTCGGTGCTGGAAGTTGCGCTCGAGCCATACGTTTCTAGAAGAACACAGACAACTTTCTTCCTCGCACATGTAGCGTGCAGCGGCGCTGAACTTCACTGGAAAGCAAAAGTGGGCAGCAGGGCTTCGTTGAGTGCTCATTCTCCGTTTTCACGTGCTCCGAGCAGCCCAGACCGAGGCACTCCATTCTCCAATTAGCCTTAACATATTTCTTCGAAACATGAAGTCGCCGACCCAGCTCCTGCTGCTGCTTGCTGTGGCGTCCCTGATCTCCCTCGATCACGACCAAGATCTTCATTAAGAACCAGTGCGTCTTCGATATCGAGCTTTGGAATGTGGGCACAAACATCACGGTGATCCCCATGGGTGACACGTACGTTTAGCTATTTCGTTGCGTTGTGTTGTTCAGAAGGGCTAATCTGCTATCTTTATTTCACTACAGAGGCGGAGTTCATAATCCTGGCCGACGGCATCACCTGGTACGACCTCGCCATCATACCCTCTGGACCGGTTGATGGAGTGAGTGAACCGAACGTTATTTGAACCTGCGATCGCAGTTCCTCACTGACCTGCTGCAACTGAAGTTATAACATCAGCCATGCTACTGTATGAGCTTTGACGACTGCTGCACCACGGGAGGGACGGGCTTCAACGTCGGACTTGCGATCATCCCCGCGACGAATATAAATGGCGCCCAGTGTCGAAATATCGACTACCTCGCTGACCAGTGTGACGACACGTTTCAGTACCCTAAAGACGACATGAAGACCCACAGCTGCCCCGATTCGACCAACTTTAACCTGGTCTTCTGCCCGCCAGACAGCGTCTCGAGCATCGTCACTCCGACAAGCTCGCCGACCCCACGATGAGCTCGCCAGCCCCCACAACAAACTCACCAGCTCCCACAGAATCGTCAACTGGTCTCATCTTGCCGAGTATCAGCTTGATGGTGCCCACTGCAGATGACCCCGATGACTCGCCGCCACTCGAGATCGGCGAAGAGGCGCTCCCCAGCACAGCTCCCACCACGTTCCCTCCCAATGAGACTCGGATCGATTGTGATGAGGTCACAGCCAGTGCAACTCATCCAGAGGAGCACCTGAGTGAGTGAGTCTGCTCTCGCGAGATACATGTCTGTACATGATGGAGATGCATGACAAATGCACGAGTTATATACAAATGCCATGAAAATTCGACACGCTTGCTTCAAAGTCACTCGGAATTCAGGACAGCGAGAATCACCGTAAGATATGCAGACCTGAAGCCAGAGTGGCAGGATGATCCAGAGATGCGGCTTGCGCGACATTATCCAATGGAATCGAAGAAGACGAGCGCCAATGTACGGAGAAGATATATTCGTGGTGGAATTAACAGACGTTATGCGTGGCAGTTGCGAATACCAAGGCTGCTGCTTGCGGGACGAGCTCGCTGCTCCTCGTATCGTGCGGATCTCGGTGCGTTCGGCCACCAGTGTCACTCGAGCGAGCGACGATCACTCCGCCATGCAAGACCTACGGCACGAGACGTGCGCGTCGTTGCAGGTCGTGAGAAGGTAGCCCCAGTAACTCCGGCACGTGGCACATGCGTGCATGCACATGGCGTCGCACTTGGTGTGGTGCGGCGTGCAGTCGTTGAGCTTGATGCAATCGGTGAAGCCCTTCTGGTAGTCTTCGTTGCTCTCCTCACAGATGCTCAAGTCGGTCTCACACTGGGAGCACTTGGTGGGCACCAGCACCACTTTGTCCGCCGTCGCGGGCGCCAGCAACGCGACGAGGACTGTCGCCAGGAAAAGTGTCCAGCCGCTGCGTCTCGACATGCTTGCGAGAAATGAGAGAAGAGTCGAGTCTGCTGCCACTGGTGTTGGCGAGAAGGCGAATGAAGAAGTGAGAGAGCGTTAGGGATGCGGAGAGACCGCCGCAGATACAAAATGACCAAGTACTGAAACTCCTCGAGGCGGGGGTTACGTCTCCAGTGAGTGATTCTTCGAGTGCGTCTTCAAGCAGAGAATCCGCGGAGAAGAACAAACCTGTTCAATGGGACTTGGATGGTGTCGCATCAACATCCAGACTCTATATGAGTCATGAACGCGATCAGAAGGATCTATCACGAGGAGTAATGTGAGTCTGTCGACTCGAGTGTGGCTGCAGCATTATCAAGCCTAGTAAATGCGAAAGGGAGATGCCACGAGCGAAAATATTTTCATGCTCTGGCTGAACGTGAAAGGTCACACGACTCGGAGTCAGCGCTGGCAGTTTAGAGACCGAGGGTCGCTTGAGTCAAAAGAAGTCGCTCCGCGCCACTTCGAACCCCTCGCTAGGACACCAGGAGATATGATCGCTGTCAGAGCTCCGACTCAGCTGCTACTCGGTATCATCACCGCCATCCTGGCGCTCTCAAGTTCAGTCGCGACCAGGATCAACTTCAAGAACCAGTGCGTCCACGATATCCAGCTCTGGGACAACGTCAACCTTGTCGTGATCCCCGCGGGCGGCCCCGCGCTCGTGCAGGACGTGGCGCGGCCGTCACTCATGTGGCGCCATGGGGCCGGCGACCAAGCTACGCGTAGGTCTATTCTCTCTTCATAGTCCCAATGGATGGGCCGGTTATGATACTGACGGTCTCACTATTCCGATGGCAGTGGCCGAGTTCAGCATCCCGGGCGACGGCAAAGCCTGGTACGACATCAGCATCGTGGCTCCCGGAGTGAGTGAGCTTACCTGTGTTTCTATATCTAATCGCCCAACACTGTGAGTTCAACTGGTTAACATTGTCTGTATTTGTCCGGTAGTCAGACAACTGCAAGGGCTTCGACGCCTGCCGCGCTTACACGGGCAAGACGGGCTTCAACGTCGGCCTCGCGATCGTGCCCAAGTCGAATACCAACGGCTACAACTGCATAGCGGTCTCGTGTCTCGCGGATCGGTGCCCCGATGCGTATCAGTACCCGTCGGACGACTGGAAGACGCACGACTGCCCAGCCTCGACCGAGTTCGACATTGTCTTCTGTCCACCAGGCAGTGCCACCAGTGCTGTCAGCTCACCTGCCTCTACGCCTAGCCCATCGGCCTCATCGAACGCTATTGCGATCCTAAGTGTGGCAAGCAGTGCGTACATAAAAGCCAATTACACGTACAGAGGCCAGCAGGCAGGCAACGCCCTGGGCTCGTACGACATGACCTGGGACCTCAAGACCTGCCAGCGAAGACGCGTGTATCTCAAGAACCGCGTGGGGCCGCTCAGTGAAGAAGTGTCGCTCGTGTTTCGTGGGCCCATGGAGATCTTCAACATCGCAGTGTACCTCGGGAGCTCACGCCCAAGCGCAAGCTCTTGGAAGCGCGTGTCGTGGTACAAACGCGGCGGTGTGGCGAGCAACCTCGTGTTCATGAATAACAAGAACATCGACTACACTGGCGCTCGTGGTCCCCAAGGGTTCGCGTCCTCAGATGGAAAGGCCTACGCGTCGCAGCCTCAGCCGTTCAGTGGCTCGCTTGCCGAGGCTGCCAATCCAGAGCTCGTGGGTGGCGGGCCCGGAGTCGACACGGGCGTAGAGGTCAACATCATGACGAGCAAGCCCTGCAGCAGCAATGGCTACGACTGCCCCGGGTTCCACGGTGACACGTGGAGCTACCACGGTTGGGGCGGTTCCAAGAAGGTCTTTGTCACCCAGGTGCAGATGCCCTGGGGAGCAAGCCCCAACCTGCCAGCGATCTGGATCCTTAACGCCCAGGTGCTATGGAGCGGCCAGTACTCGAGCTGCAACTGCCGCGGCTGGGGCGCCGCCGGAGGCTGCGGCGAGCTCGATGTGGCCGAGGTCATCGAGACCAACATGCGTCGTGACAAGGTCTCGACGCACTACTATTTCTACGATGGTACGGTGGTATCCCCTGCCGGTGGGGACAACTTCGCCACACGGCCCGTGGACGGACCGACAGTCTACATCACGGTCTTTGATTCGTGCGAGTGCGCCGAAACTGGTGGCGTGGTCAAGATCCTCGAGATCACGAGCTTTGATTTTGACCAAGATGTGCTCAGCGACGCCCAGGTGCAGCAGTGGATCAGTGCGTAGACTTGGAACTGAACAATTTGGGAACTGAATCTGACCCCCCCC
>JAASFV010000810.1:0-14768 GCA_023334015.1 Globisporangium paddicum
ATGCACAACAATCAAATAAAGACGCCTTTTTAACCTCGGATTATCTCTCTCGTTTGACAAAAAGAACCCCGTTTTATGCTTCCTTATCCATCACCAAACGGGCTGCTTAAGGGTGGCAAAAAGGATGAAATGCACAATAATTGACCAAACAAAATGGCCCATGAATCGAAAGAGGTGCGCTATATTTGCTCATCACTTGACTTGTGTCTCTTCGACAAGGCGACGTCTTGGCCTGGGGGCTTTTTCAAGCACAGGCTGCGCTGTCAAGATGCTCAACACAGGGCTATCGTCCTGGACCACGTCATTGCAACAGCATAGGACCTACCAGGCATTCATTGCCACACTCTTATACGCTGTAGTAGTTGCTGTGGTGCTCACTGTACAGCCAGCGACCAGCGCCACTCCAGCCCCGAGCCTCGCAGACGCCTGGTACCACTCAACACGCTGCAACGAGGCGTCTGTCACAACCGAATGCGGCAACTACGAGCGCTGCAAGGCCACCCACCGGTGCGCGCGAGGCGATGAAGGTGGTGAACATTGTGTCCATGGCAATGAGCAATCGAGGCACTTCTGATCTGAACCTGGGCTTGTGTGTTTGAGAACCAGACTACGCGATCAAGGCAGCAACGCTCGCGAGCTTCACGCGGCAGTTCGCGGGTGGCAACCGGTCGCAGATCCCGCTCTCGAACGACTTTGAAGACTGGAAGTCCGGCACACACGGCTGGCGCCTCAAGCAAGGTGCGTACTATGGCTCACATCAATATCCTAGGGCTCTTGATTGGGCGTTTGTATTTCAACTCACTATGAACTTGTCCATTTGTGCTTTGTTTAGGTCCTGACGCGATCTCCAACGCGAAACTCGGCTGGAGCACGTTTGACTTGCCCATCATCGGCTCGCTGGAGCTCCCCGCTGGGTATTTGATCTTTGACACGGACGTAGCGGAGCTCCGGGGTGACGTGAGCCTCAAGGGCGTGGTCCGGACGACGCGGCTGAGTACCCAAGTCGCAGTGTTCAACTTCATGAGCGTGCACCTAGGTAAGGACGTGTCCGTGCGGTTCATTGGCAGCAGAGCAATCGCCATCTTGAGTCGCAGCAGTCTGATCGTCAACACGGAGCTTACGATTCGGCCTGGAACGCTCAGTGGGTTCCCGGGCGGCGGCTTTCTCGGTGCCGAGGCGACCAACAACAACCGAAATGGACCGGGGAGCCCCAGTGTCCGCGTGTACGTGAAGACAGTCTCGACCTCTGGGACGCACATCCCCGAGATCCAGGAGATAGAGACGCTCGCAGCCCAGGGACAGAAGATCCAGGGCCACTTCGTGCTCTTCTATGGAGAGAGTGGGCTGCAAACCCCGCCGATCGCGTACGACGCGGGCTCCTATGAGGTGCAGAAAGCACTGAAGGACGCGTTCCCGGATATCGGAGACCTCCATGTCGAACGTGATGACACTTTGCAGCAGGTGCCCGAGAGTGGACGGTTGTGGCGCGTGACGTTCCTCACGGCAGTCGGGAATGCGCCGCAGCTGCGCGCCCAGAGCTTCCTGAAGGCGCTCTCGGCCAAAGTCGTCACGCGAACGATCCGCGAGGGCAACCAGTTGTCAGGCTCGTTCCGGCTTGTGTTCCTGAACAACCAAACGCGCGATCTGCCTCACAATGTCTCAGCTGAGGCTCTACGAACTGCGCTCTTGGCAGGGTTCCCAGTGCTGATTGACGCGCGCGTGGTACGAACAGACCCGCTGAGTCAGTGCGTTCAAGGATCCACTGAGCCAGACCAGAGCGCATCGACTACGACTTCTTCATCGACAATCTCAGCTGAGAACCGATACGATCCGTCCCAGTGGCTGCCACCGAATAAGGTCCTTGTCGAACGCCTGGACAGCGTCAAGAACTTCCAGGATAAGCTCTGCTCTGGGGGCCGAGGCACCGCCGACGGGTACGTCTGGAAAGTGCAGTTTTGGACCCGCGAGGGCAACCAAATGCCGCTCAGTCCCACGTCCCCTACTGCTCTCGTAGTAGACTCTGAAGCCCAGCTCTCTATTGACCTTCGTGGGCTCGAGGGCATCGGAGCCACTGGCGAGGTAATCGACTCGCTGGCATTCTCGCTGGCGTTTGGTGGCGGTGGGGCCTCGTTTGCCAGTCAAGGCGGCGACGGGTACTCCGTTCCGTACCGGAGGACGCCAGAGTACGCTCAGGTGTACTCGAACGAGCGAGTGGTTGACTTGCTCGGTGGCAGTGGTGGGGCTGGTGGCGGCCACGAACCGATCGACGTGTTCCCAGTCATCCAACCTACCCTGGGTGGCGCTGGGGCTGGAGCCATGTTGCTCAGTGCCGTGAACGACATTCTCATTGGCCAGAATGGCAAAATCTCAGTGAACGGGGGACAGGGCCGTCCAGGTTTTACTGCTGGCGGTGGAGGATCTGGTGGCACGCTTCTCCTGATTAGCGGCGGCTCGATCTCCCACCATGGAGTGATTCAAGCACTCGGTGGGCACGGCGGCAGCAGTTCCATAGCCACTGAAGACCTCCAGAACCCGCTGCTGGCGAATCCTGGAGGCGCTGGTGGTGGTGGGAGTGGCGGCGCGGTGGCGATTTACGCTCAGACGTTCTCTACCTGGGGCGACGGCAGTATCGTGGTCAGCGGCGGGGCGTCCCAGGATCCACAGCGAGCTGGAGGTCCAGGCTCGTCGTACATCCAAGTCCAAACGAATCTCGCGATGCGTGTCGACCCGAGTGTGGGCGCGGCGGGCACGTTCAAGTCCCTCCTGGTAGACGGTGCCGACAACTATGAGCGTGGCAGTGATGGCGACGTTCACACAAAGAGCCACCAGGTGACTCGTAGTGGGCCTAGGTTCGTACTGAATGGACCACCACTACAGCGCCCGATTCGGATCTCGTATTTTGTACGCATCGGCAACTTTGCCGAGGGCAAAGTGACGACGAACCGGGGCGCGATCTTTGGCGTCCACGAGGACATGGGCTCGACCAGCGACGGGGATAACAAAAACGAGTTCATGGTGGCCATCGCAATCGTCGATGGCTTCTTCACGCACGAGGCCAACGCTTTCCAGTGGCCACGGCACCAGTTCCAGGCCAAGATCCAGCCCAATCGCTGGTACAAGCTCGACTTGTTCCTCAACTGGTACCGTCGCACGTATTCGATCCAACTTAACGACATCCTGAAGGTCCAGAACGCGCCCTTTAAAGGCGAACGTGTGGGCTCTGTAAGTCTCAACAACCTCCATGCGATGTCTACCTGGTGGGACGAGATCTACGTGGGTGAGAATCACTTGGTCGACTTTATCTGTCCCCGTGTGGCCCCGAGTCCCAGCGCCACCGCTACTGCCACCAGCCCGAACTACAGCAGCGATAGAGCACATGGAAACGGTGACAATGTCATTGTGGTCCGGAAGCGCTTGCTGCGAAAGCTTTGGGCCGCGTCCGTCCAGACCCCCGACACAACCTACGAGCCCATGATCAAGCATGAGAGCCACCTCTCGAAGCGCGAGGAGTTCCAGCACAACAATGGCGGCATTGCACCCTTTGACGGCGAGCCGCATCGCCTCTTCTTCAACGACATTCGTGAGTCTGAAAGCGAGTTGTTCGACGGCAGCGGCGAAGAGGAGCTGTCAAGTGATGAGGAGATCCTCTCGCAGTCCGAGATGCTCAGCATCCCCGACTTGGCGCAGGACAGCAGCATCGTGACCCCATTGGAGACTGGCGTGGACCTGACGACCCAGGCCGCAGATCGATCGAGCAGCAGTCGTCCTAGTTCCGTGTCTAAGCGGGTGAGCAGCTACTGGTACTCAGAGGTCTTCAACGAGACCACGAAGACTGGAGCCATCGGCGCGTGCTCAACCCTCGACTTTGTAGAGTGGCGCAACGAAGGGATCATGCTGCACTTTGCCAACCTAAGTGATCCTTTTGGGGCTTTTCGACCAGGTGAGCTGCTCGCAGACCGACCCAAGGTGCTCTTCAACGACGCCACGAGCGTCTTCGTCATGTGGCTGCACGTCGATAACAGCAGCAATACCATGGGGCTCAGCGGCGTCGCGACGAGTAGGTACCCGAACGGACCCTATGCGTTCACACGGAGTTTTTATCCTGAGGGTGCACCCCTCGAAGCCCCTGGTGGGCAGAGTATCAATGAGACCCACGACCAGACGATCGCTGTTGTCGGATCACCTTCGTCTCCTGGTACTACGCCAACGGCATACCTGATCCGAGCGTACTTCAAGACGGTCGAGTACTGGCTGCCGCGCCCCGTGATGAACCCACTGTGGCAGAGTGTCCAGACTTCCGAGGGCGACACGAACTTCGGCCTGAGTTACCACCGCGCGTTCTATCACACGGGCTACGATAATCCGAACGATATCTACCTGCAGCGTTGGCGCATGGAGGACCTCCCATGGGGGCTCGTGTGCTGTGAGCCAACGAACCAGAGCCACTGCGTCTCGTTTGCACAGATCCCAGCGAGCCCCACTGAGGTCTGCCCCGAGGGCATGGAGAAGAAGGAGATCCTGGGCCAGTCCCAGATGGACGACTTGAGCCATGCCATCACTTCTCGCTACAAGGACCCGAACGACGACGCTAACAGCTTCTTCGTGCCGCACTCAGTGGCCTCGCACACGACCTGGGGCTTCCAGGTCTTGAATGTCAAGACGTGGCGCGGCAACTACTTTGATGCGCTCAGCACCAACATTACGCGCTTCATCTTCAAGCGCTTTGCTGGCGAACGGCGCCGGCTCGAGATTGAGAGCGACCTGGAGATCCAGTACACGTACCCAAACGAAGAAGAGCTCTCGTGCGACACGATCCCAGCGAGTGACAGGGAGATCCTGGACCTGTTACTCGGGACACTGGGCGTGCCCATGAGTCTAGCGTTCACGGCCAAGTACTCGTCCTTCGACCTGCTTGAGATCGACGTCAATAGCGACGGAAAGATCACGGCTAGCGAGGTCGCGCAGTTTGTGCGCAAGTTGGCCCAGAAGAAACTCACAAGTCAGCTCGTGGACGCGCTTCTTACCGACTTTGAGCTCATGAAGTGGGACCAAGTGCGGCTCCTGGACGCCGACAGCGACGGCGAAATCACGTTTCACGAGTTTGAGGCTTGGGTCGGGCTGGACACGAACCTGCTCTTCGACAGATTCGACCTCGACAAGAACGGCTTTCTTGACGAGAACGAGCTCGCGCGCACGCTCTGGTACCGCCAGATGCCGCGGCTCGACACGGCCATGATCCTGCTGGACCCGTCCTTCGACGGTCGCGTGTACTACCAGCGTTTCCGGACGCTCGTGCTCGAGACGCCCGGGTTCATCTTCGACACGTACGACTTCGATAAGTCCGGAGCGCTCACGCAGAACGAGATCGACCTCATGGTCAAGGACCTCGGCACGGCGTTCGCCGACCCACAAGTGTTTGCATCGCTCACAAACGCCGCAACTAAGAGTATCCGGAAGGCCGACTACGCCGCGTGGCTGATGTCGTCCACGAGTCTGCTCGCGGGCGCGCGCAACAAACTCAAGGTGGATAACGCAGTCCACCCGACGCGACCAGACAGCCTCACGGGCCCACTGCATGTCGTCGAGCGGCGACGAGCAAAGTATGTCACGATCAGCCGCCTCACGAGCGACTACTTGGGCACCGAGGGGCTGCTTCGCGAGGTCGAGGGCGACTTTGAAGGTCGCGAGGCACTCCTGAGCTATTTTGAGTTTGCTGAGCAGCTCTTTGGGCTCAGTGATGAGGATTTCCAGGTCGAGTCTCCTGTTGCTAGAGCTCAGCCGTTCCGTGCCTTGCTCAATTCGAGCACGCTGCAAGATCGGGCGTCGTACTGGAACGGACGCCACTGGGAAGGACGCCCATCAGCGCCGCCGCTCTTCACGTACGGAGTGCAATGTCTGCAGGTCGCGGGCGTCAATATCTCGGACGCTGGTTGTCTGTCCTGCCTCACGCGCTCGCCGTACGTCACACCGATGGTCGATGCCTTCCAGTCCCAGACTCGCAGCGACGCCCACTGCCAACCACAGAAGGCGCTAGACGCATACATCAAACAGTTCGACCAACAGGTGTCGATCCAGCTCCAGTACCAGCAGCAGTCCCAGTATGGCCCTCAGGGACTGCAACCGCACATGTCGCCTTGCGTCAACCAGTCGCAGTTCTTCCCCTGCGACGTCCACAAGGTCGTTGATGGGAATATCGCCGACAGTCTGCGTGATGTCCATGCGCGCGAGACGCAGTGGAGCTTGGCCTGGGAGAAGCATGCCAACAACGTTGGCTCGTCGGTGAAGATCCGTGCCGACGACGCTCAGAGGGAGACAGTGGGGCCATCGTTCATCGAGCGCTTCCCGAATCGCCTTCGTGAGCCGCTGGCCAATATCGTGCTCGGCACTGTCGTTACGTCCGCACCTGATGAGCTCGCCGACATCTTGGGTGGAGGCTCGTAGCTGCTGCCATACCTGCGATGTCGCTGGGAGGCCTGGTGCAAGCAGATCTCTGGACTGGCAAAGGTCCCTGTTGCCAGAAAGTAGTGGCACGAACAAATGGAGACGCCAGTGCAGTGGAAGCGAGTGTGAATGCGCATGGTGTAATAAAGAGCATTCGACTTCACGGGATCGACCTCAATTAACAGGCGTGCCGCTGTTGGATCCCTTGGTCGCACTGGTCCGAGAGGTTGATTTCCGCTTCGGCTCAAGCCGCTCTAGTAGGGAGTGCCTGATGGTCAACAAAACAGATCAGCCCATTAAGAGGTCGAAAATACGAACAGAAACAAAATGCATTTATTAAAAAAAAAAAAGCAATCATGCAAACAAGTAATTGACACCCAAGTGAAGTTCGCACTAGCTGCTGCAAATTCAGCCTCCTGCACCAGCCACTTGCTTACTCGAAGTCACTTTCGTTGTCCTCTACCTCGGAGGCGCCGCTACTGGCATGCTCCTCTTCTTCCTTTTCCTCTGCGTCTTCGTCTTCTTCGTCACTCAAGATCGCCGCGTAGGTAATGCGCGCTTTGGTTCTGGTAGGTCGGCGCGCAGAGACAACAGGGCTGCTCTTCACATCGTCATCCTCTTCTTCATCATCCTCATCGCTATCAACAGCAGCTCGCTTTTGCTTCTTGGGCGCTGGTGCCCCCTTCGTTTTCGCGATAGGTCGCTTTGGTGCTGCTACAAGATCCAAACAGAAAAGATGAGCTCATAGTTTCAAAGTTGGTCAGCAAAGTCAGTAAACTCACTCACCCTTAGCTTTCACTGGAGAATTTGGTGGGCTGTCGTCGTTGTCGTCATCATCGGCTGCCTTCTTCGCGGCGGCAGTGCTCTTCGCGCGTGCAGCGGCTGGCTTAGTGGCCACCTTGGGCTTTCCGTTTACCTTCGCAGCAGGTTTCTTGACCTTCATCGCAAACACGTCGTCGTCTGACTCGTCGTCATATTTCATCGTCACAGCCTCATCTTCAGAGCTGGCCAGCTCCACCACCTTATTTTGCGCTTTCTTGGCTGATTTTGCTGGGGCTTCTTTTTTCGGCGTAGTTTGCCCTCGTCTCGCAAGACGCTCGGCCAGGGATAAAACCTCCTCCTCCTCTTCCTCTTCGTTGACCGGCTTTGGTTTCTCCGGCTCCTTCGCCGCGAAGAATGATGTAATCGGGCGAGGTTTTGCCTCCTTCACTGCTGGCTTCGGTGCAGCAGGCTTTGGCGCGGCAGGCTTCGTAGTTGCTGGTTTTGGTGCAGCTCTAGCCTTCGGCTTTGGCTTCGACGTCTCATAGTCGGAGTCGTCATCGCTGTCTCCCTTCTTTTTGCCCTTCTTGGCTTTCGCACTCGGTCTTCTTCCTTTGGTGTTTTTCTTTGGGGTTGGTGCGGACGCAGCGATTCGTGCTCGTTCCGCTTCATGCTCAAGAAGCAATGCTTCCAGCTTGTCGAGATCACGAATCCAGAGAGTTTCAATCGGAGTGCCATCAAGCTCGTGGTGCTCGTCTTCACGTGCTTGCAGTTCGGCGCGAAGCTTGTCAACTCTCTCCTTGGTCAGGCTGAGAATTTTCATCGACAACAGGTAGTCGTACCCTCTAGAAGCGTCACTCGCGTTGTCCTCTTCCTCCTCTTCTTCGTCAGCATCGTCGCCGGTCTTCTTCAATTTACCCGCTTTAGTCGCAATCTGATCGTAGCCGTCGTCAATCAGCTGCTGAAGGATGTCTTGCTTCTTGCGGTTGCTCACCACAAGCTCTCCATTCACAACAGCGAGAACGAATCGCGCCTTGTTTGACAAATTCTTGATCTGGTCTTCGAGCTTGCGCAGCAGGGCAGCTTTGCGTCGGCCGTAGTAGTCCAAACGAATGGTGTAGAACTCTTCCAAGATCTCGTGCGGATTTTCATATTTCTTGATCCTTCCGTGGGCATCGAACAGGTGCATGTTGGATGTAGAGATGGAGGCCTCGAGCTTGAACTTCTTCACGATTCCGCCCGGTGCCTTGCAAATGTCGCTGAGGGTTTTTGGCTCGAAAGTAATCGTGAACGACACCTTCACATCGGTGTGATTTTCCCTGAAGTCCTTGATCGTTCCAGTCTCCAGCAGCGACTCGAGGAATTGCTTGTACGACTGCGTCCAGCTTTTGACAGGTAGCTCTGAGATTATGAGCGTGCTTTCGTCCTTAAGCTCGTACAAGCCCAGCACTGAGAAGGTCTGGTTGTCAGACGATTTACCGGTGCTTTTTTCAATGATCTGACCACTGAAGCCGCGGTACCATGGCACGAGCGGACTCAGCTCTTCATTCTTCAACTTTTGGCGCAGGTTCAGGATGATGTCGTGCGGGTTGTAGTTTGGTACCGAGCTCGACCAGCCTGTGCCGATACCTTCGCTTCCGTTCACGAGCGCCATCGGGATGATTGGGATGTACCACTCCGGTTCAATGGACTGACCATCGTCGTCCAGATAGTTCAGCACATCATTGTCTAGTGGATCGAAGAGGATACGGGATACTTGCTCCAAATTTGTGAAGATGTAACGAGGGCTTGCAGCATCTTTGCCTCCCATCAGTCTCGTACCAAACTGCCCGTTCGGGGAGAGGAGATGCACGTTGTTGCTGCCGACGAAATCTTGTGCCATGCCCACGATCGTTCCGTACAGACTCTGCTCGCCGTGGTGGTAAGCCGAGTGCTCGGAAACATAACCACCAAGCTGGGCGACCTTGAGTTCGACCTGTTCACAGGATCATGTTTGTGAATATCGAGCGCAAAAAGATGTAGACTACAGCAATCGATCTTACCTTCAGGTTTCGCTTGAAACAACAGAATAGCACCTTTCTCTGGGACGGCTTGAACCCATCAATCACGCACGGAATCGAACGCATGTTATCCGCCATCGAGAACAGGATCAGCTCCTTGTTCACAAACCTGTTGATAAAGTAAAACAAGTCAGTACTCTGACAATATTCCAGCTACACAAATGAGCATGCACTTACTCGGAATACGCCATCTCGTCAACGTCGAAGTCGACGTGGGTTCCAGCTTCGTATCCTCGAAGCCAGTCTTTGCGTTCTTCGACTCGCTTCTTCGAAAACGCCATATCAATTGCGTCACCATCCTCGTCTCCGTCGTATACGAAGCCGATCTGGTGCGTGCGCAAATCCGAAAAGTATTCTTTCGCCTCTTGCGTTGAGCTCGTACCGAGACCCTTGTAGTACTTGATTCTCCATCCACGTCCGTTGCTCGTCGTCTCTCGCCAGGCAGTGTATTCGGGAATAGTGTAAAACACCTTGCTGCTGTTCCCTTTCGTGCATTTCACGATCGGGGTGATGAACTCTTGAATGAAGCCTTCGATCTGCAACAGCGACGGCCAGAAGTGGTGAATGAAGTTGATCACTAGACCCTTGATGTGACTGCCATCGTGATCCTGATCCGCCATGATCATCAAATGACCGTAGCGCAGGCCCTTCGTGGACTCGTACTTCTGCCCGTACTTCAAGCCGAGAATCTTGACGACGTTCTGGATTTCTTCGTTCTTCAAGATCTGAGCGTGACTTGCTTCTCGTACATTCAGCATCTTTCCACGCAGAGGAAACACACCATAGTAGTCGCGACCAACAACCGACAAACCTCCGACGGCGATGGTCTTGGCGGAATCTCCTTCAGTGACGATCAGTGTACAGTCTGGTCCTTTTGCGGTTCCAGCATGGTTCGCGTCGTCCAGCTTCACGATTCCAGTGAGACGGGTCTTCTTCGCTGTAGCGCCACCCTTGCGGCGCAGCTCGGCTGTCTGCTTGTATTGAGCGAAGGACAAAATGCGCTCGACCATGCCGCTTTTCTCGATTTGCTTCAAGAATTTGTCGCTCAAGGTGTACGTCGATCCAAATGCGGTCGCTCTGGTCGTAAGGGTCTCTTTTGTCTGTCGGATAAAAATGATCAAGCACATTTGTCAGATCTAAAAAACATTCACTTCCTGCAACAAGAAAACAGCAATCGCCGTACCTGAGAGTCGAAAGCAGGGTTGTCAATCAGCGCGCTGACATACACAACCATGTGATTCTTGATGTAGTTCGGCTTCACCGCATCTCCCTTGTTTTTCTTCTTGACGACAGCAATGAGCTTTGCAGCGATTTGGTCGGTGATGTAGTTGACGTGCTGGCCTCCTTTCGTAGTACAAATACCGTTCACGAAACTAACTTGCTGAAAGCCGTCGTCACTGATAGCAACGCCAACCTGCCAACGTCCATCCGGCTTGTCAAAGATGACCGCGTCCACAGGAACACTCGGCACTTCTTCTTCTTCACCGCCACTTCCACTCTCGTTCATTGGCTTCTTTGTTGGAGCCTTATACAGGCTCACGTACTCTGGGAACGATTTGATTGCGATCTTCTCCTCGTTCAGGTACACGCTCAGAGACTTGTCCGTGACACCAGCAACATCGTACACTCGCTTCTTGAAGAGCGCAACGATGTCAGCATCCAGGCCGGTCATCTTGAATCGGTCGAGATCTGGCTTGAATGTGATGCACGTGTAGTCCTTTCTCGCCCACGACGAAATCGTAGGAGTGTTCTTCTTGCTCATGTTGTTCTCAAAGACCTGCTTGTATCGCTGCTTCGTGCTCGCGTCGGCCGTCTCCACGACGAACTCAGTCGAGAAGATGTTCGCAAGTTTGGCACCGTAACCGTTTCGGCCACCAGTGGTTTTCTTCTTCTTGTCGTCGAAGTTACTACCGGTCAGGAGATGACCGAAGATAAGCTCTGGGACGTATACGTTGTGCTCCTTGTGCATGACCACAGGGATACCCTTGCCGTTGTTCCACACCGAGATCTCTCCGTTCTCGACATCGATCTTCACTTTCAGCGTGTCCATCGTCTTGTCACGCTGCTTGTTGTCGCACGCGTTGACAATGATTTCGTCAAAGATCTTGTAAAGCCCCGGAACCTGCGTTCAACAAAATAAGGTTGTTAATAGCGAAATAAATGAACGGTGTCCAAGGGAGCGCAATGAGACGAATAGAGGTTGGGCAACTTACGTAAGTGATCTTGCGCATATCCATTCGCTTGTTCTCCTCGTCGAAGACCCACATGTTTTGAGTCACCGGCTCAATCGATCCAACTGCACATCATCAGCAATAAAGAAGCGCAAAAAGCGTTAAAACACTACCGCAATCGTGATAGTAATGCGCCCGGTGGCTTTGTAAACGTACCATAGGTGTCCGGACGGAGAAGGATGTGCTCGAGCTGCGTCTTCTTCTGGTAAATCTGCTCGATCGACTGCTTCGCAGGAGACGCCTCGTGCATGGCTTCGTCCTCCGACCCAGCAAACGATGACACGTCGCTTTCGTCCGAGTACTTTGCTTTCTTCTTCACAGGCGCCTTCTTCGCAGACACCTTCTTCTTCGCCTCGCCCGCTGCCGTCACTTTCTTTGGCGCCTTTGGCTTGGCCACTTTCGCTACCTTCGGCTTGGTCACTTTCGGCTTCTTCGCCACGGGGCTGTCCGGCATGTACACCTGCGTCACGCCATCAACAGCAAAAAAAGTATCACATTCATGAGCATCATTTGCCACAAACGCCACACACACACACATCATCTATTGATCCCATATGACTACATGCTCTCTCTGTCTCACACACGCGCAAAGATCCAATGCTGGGACACAGGCAAAGCGATCTCTCCATGCTCGTCACGCAACGGCCGCAGCCCAGTCACGTCCACAGACACATGTGTATATATACACTCTCTCTGCACGTACGTCGTCGTCCGAGTCCATGGCTCGTGCTGCTGTCGTAATGTCCCGTGAAGCTGCTGCTGCGCGGGGTTTCCTTTTCGCAACTGACGGGTGCGGGCTTTTGTTGCTCTTGCAAGCAGAGGAGGGGAAACTGAACAGCCAGAGTGATGGTTGCGCGCCACATCTGGCTTCAATTTCAAATTCAAACCAAAAATTCACAAATAATGAAAAAGAACTCAGTCGAGGCGAAAAGCCTTGCAAAATTAATATGAAGGACTATACCACAAACGTATCACTTAAGAAAGAGCATACATTTTGACATTGAAATTTAGACCACAAAATTGCAGGTATGTTAGTAAATATAGCAACATATTAGATAACACAGGGATCATGTTTGCAGGACTTATAAGATTTTTCAATTCAGCAAATATAGAGACTCAAAAATAGAGAATGATGTGGACCACATGAAATATTCGAGTGGAGATGGTGAAAGTGTACCCATTTCCAGTGGCACCACCATCTTGCCATGGCACGAGGGTATCATTGAGTTGGTTGTCATTGGCAGACAAAGGGACAATTACCAGGTCGCCCCCAGCTAGTCCAGATGCTGATCGCCGCAACCAGCTGGTTGCTGTTTTCTGTGTCGTCTTGGCCCATTGCCGGAGCGCGCTCTGCGCCCACCTCGACTTCAAACGGCATCGCGCGGCAGCTCGCGTCGACACAAGCTGTCGGCGACGCCAAGTCGCCTGGAACGTGTAGTTGGTGTGGCACGCGTCACTGGCCGTCTACTTCTTTAGCAGAACCTCGTTAAGCAGGGAGATCGGCTGCTGCACCAAGGAGTCTCAATAGCGGTGACCAACGTGCTAATCTCGACTAGCGAGCATATAGACGATGACGCCGCTGACCTCGAGTCACACAGCGCTGCCGGCCAAGGAGCTGAGCGATGCGCAGAACTTCCACATGAGTGCTCAAGTGCACTTGTCCAGCAGCAGCAGCGTAGAACACGCGTGGAGCTCTGTTTTTCAGATTCTAGACACGAGGGGCTTGATGAGTTTCAGTTCGCTTCGTGCACTGAAAAGTGAGACGTTCACTATCATGCACTTTATTTAAACCACGCATACGCACTCAATGGATGCAGCACTGAGGTTAGGCCACTGGTTTCACCACCAATCGCTGGTGTCACCACTCACTGGCCCCTGTGCTCGTTAAGCCCCATGCCAAGGCAGGCGCTCCTCCAATCTGGACCTCTACTGGAGCGCCTTGAGCCGAAGCGGATCAACCTCCTGGATCAGTGCGCGAGCCAGTGCGATCAAGGGATCCAGCAGTGGCACGCCGTCGATCGAAGTTGTGCCCGTGAACGCGAACGGGATCTCGGTGCAGCCCAGGATGATGAGCTCTGCGCCGTCGCCCACAAGTTGGCGAGCATAGCGCTGGAAGTTCTCGATGCAGCGCGGCTGGATCACTGGCGCGTTGCTCTTGATGCCCCATTCTGGGTTCGAGATCGTGTCCTGCAGCTCTAGCTGGGTCTGCTCCGAGACCTGGACGACCTCGTATCCAAGCGGCTCGAGCAGGTCGTGGAAGACGCGCGCGTCGCGGGTGCCGACCGTGGACATGACGCCGATTTTGCGGCTTTGCGGTGCCACCTGCGCGATCATGCTAACCACTTCGTCGAGCAAGTTGAGGCAGCGCACCTGGTGTTTGGGGAGAGCGTCGATCAAGTGCATGAACTCGCTCCAGATCGGCTTGGCGTGGAATGTGATACACGCGACGCCAGCGACGACAGGGGTGTCCATCTGGCACAGCAGCGCATACATGCGCGCCATGCCGTCGGCTGGGTTCTCCAGCCCAGCACCAGCGTCCTTTGTGAGCCTCTCGTCGTCGCCTGTGGGCGTCGCAGTGCCATGCTGCTGCTCCTTAACCGCTTGCAGGAAGGCCAAGCGATGGGCGATGTCGCCGGGCCGCGAGAGGTGGCACACGTTGAGGTGGCCCTCGTCCACGCCGTTGCTCACGGTGTGCTGCAGGATCGTCTGGTGCAGCAGGATCCCCGCTGCGGGACCCGCGCCGCCGAGGATGCCGATCATCGACATGGGCGCTCGCTGCGTTGCTCCGGTGCGAGTTTCTGAGTGACGCCATCATGCTTGACAAGCATGGTCTGTCTTGGTATTTTGAACATCGCTTTAATTATTAATAATACAAGACGCTAATTTTGCATTGAAACATACAGGATATCTATTTGCAAGTGATGTAAAATTGGTTCTATAAAATCTTTCAAGGAAATCAAAAATGTATAGATTGTTAAAGGCTATGCAATAATATTTGATAGGCATTGAAGCTACAGTATACGCCTTCATTCTTATTCGCGCCAATCAGACCGCTGGAATTGGCCGAGTCAGCATTTGCGTCAATCAAAATGATGACCTTGATCAAGTCACTCGGCTTCATGTCCTCCTCTCACACACACATACACATAACTGCTGCACTTAATCCAGGTACCGGATCGCTGCAACCACCAGCTTGTTGTTGTTATTGTCGTCTTGGTGCTCAGCGTGCACCTCGACTTCAAACGGCATCGCGCGGCAGTTGGCATCATGGCACAAG
>JAASFV010000811.1:0-14763 GCA_023334015.1 Globisporangium paddicum
CAGTGAGAGCTGCTGGTGCTGGCATTGATGCTGAGGGTCTTCTACTGGAGCCGCGTTCGCTGGAGCTGCTGGTGCCGCTGGACGTAACTCGTTGCTCTTGGCCCCTCGAGTAGAGACCTGCTGCGCTGCTGCAGCTCTTGCGTGTCACTGTAGAAGGTGATTGAGGCCGCTCACTTCCACCATCCTCGTCCTCTGCTAGGTAGCTCTTACACTGCGGACAGAGTGGAAGACACTCAATTGTTACGGATGGGAGCCCATTGCCGACGCGTACTTTCTCAATTTCACAATACTGTGCCAGATGAGAAAGGACCAACAGCTCAGGAGCTCAGCTCTTCAAGAGCTACTCACAGTACTGAGCAGCGACAAGTAAATGAGGCCCCCAGCCCCGTACGGATGCATGGACCTAGCTGACGTAAGTGTCGCCCATCGTGAGCCGCCTGTCATCCCCCGAAGCGCCCTCGAGCCGTCGTCGTTCTCACGCTCGTGAAGTGAGTGATGCTGGAAAAAAACAAAACACATTTTTTGCGGCTCGACGATGCAAAATCCCCATACTTTGTTCAAGTCTAAAATCGAACCTCGCTGACGTGGCGGCGTGACGACGCGATTTTCGATCGACTTGGCGTTTTGCCAGCGTAACGTAAACGGATGTCACTCCACTCAGTGTCAATTTGTCCCATTTTATATCCATATCTGTCTATTTGTGTAAATATTCCTTGCTCTTCCTGGTGGTATCCAGTTTCCGCCCGCAACAACTGTGGCTAGCATATGATTCGGTTTCACCCCTCCTCCCCCCGTTCCTCCGTCCTCCCGCTTTTTCCTGCCCTCGCTCGATTCCGCAATCCAGTTTGCAGTTCGCGGCCCAAGAGCTCCATCGAAGGCCACCTTCCTGTACGAGCCCTCTCTCCGACCGCCCCGCCCGCCTTCCGCGTACAAGTGACCGCCCACGATGAAGGACCTGCTCATGGTGGACGTCGTGGACGAGGCCCACGTGGTCGACGAGCTCGTGACGCGCTACCGCCAGGGCTACGTGTACACGTTCCTCGGGCCTGTGCTTATCGCGATGAACCCGTACAAGGTGCTCAAGCAGAAGGACGGCTCGTCCATCTACGCGCTCAACATGATCGCCGAGTTCTCCGGCAAGGAGATGCACATGGCCGAGCCGCACCCGTTCGCGCTCGCCGAGTCGGCCTACTCCAACCTCATGCGCTTTGGCGTGGACCAGAGCCTGCTCATCACGGGCGAGTCCGGATCGGGCAAGACCGAGACGTCCAAGCACGTGATGCAGTACCTCACGACGATCTCGACGCGCAGCCGCGCCAAGTCGGCCGTGATCGCGAACCGCCGCATGTCGGTCGCGCAGAAGAAAGAGGCCGACGAGATGACGTCCCACGTCACTGACGTGCTCTGGGGCTCCAACCCGGTGCTCGAGGCCTTCGGCAACGCACAGACGATCCGCAACAACAACAGCTCGCGCTTCGGTAAGTACATTGTGCTCCAGATGAACCGCCTCGGCCAGGTCATCGGCGGCTACATCGACAACTACCTGCTCGAGCGCAGCCGCATCATCCACCAGGCCGAGGGCGAGCGCAATTTCCACGCGTTCTACCAGCTGCTCGCTGGCGCGTCTGAGGCCGAACGCGAGCGCTGGCACCTGCGCAGCGCCGAGGACTACGAGTTCCTCTCGAACGCTGACTCGGTCATCGAGGGTGTCGACGACGCCGCCGAGTTCCCCATGCTCGTGCAGAATCTCACGGCCGTCGGCATCTCGCGCGAGGAGCAGGACCAGATCTTCCAGCAGCTCTCGGCCATCCTCTGGATCGGCAACATCCACTTCCGCGAGACCACGGATGAGTACCACAACAAGATCGCCGCGCTCGAGGATGACGAGGCGCGTGAGGCACTCGAGACGGCGGCCAAGCTGCTCGGCATCGAAGCGGCCGCGCTCGAGTCCATGCTCACGTTCCGCATCGTCAACATCTACCGCGAGGACCAGAAGGTGCTCTTCGACGCGCGCCAGGCCAAGAAGGTCTGCCACTCGATCGCGCGCACCATGTACGAGAACATCTTCAACTGGATCGTCGCGCGCATCAACACGAACGTCAACGTGAGCCAGCGCAGCGTGCACAACAGCATCGGTATCCTCGATATCTACGGCTTTGAGATCTTCGAGGTAAACGCGTTCGAGCAGCTCTGCATCAACTACGTGAATGAGAAGCTCCAGCAGCTCTTCATCATGCAGACGCTGCAGACCGAGCAGGAGGAGTACCGGCGCGAGGGCTTGAGCTGGCAGAATATCACGTTTTTCAACAACCAGGTCGTGTGCGACCTCATTGAGGACCAGAAGACCCACGGCATCTTCCCGCTGCTCGACGAGCAGTGTGCCATCGCGCGCCTGTCGGACCTGGAGCTCATCGAGCGCTACAACTCGTCGCACGCGAACAACCCGCACTATGTGCGCTCGCGCATCCAGGGGCCCAACTTCTCGATCGTGCACTACGCCGGCAAGGTCGAGTACGACGTGACGCTATTCTTTGAGGCCAACGTGGACACGTTCTTCAACGACTTGCACACAGGCATGGCCAAGTCGACGAACCCGTTCGTGTGCGAGATCTTCCAGGACCACCGCACGAGCGAGGAGAAGAAGAAGCGCCCACCATCGACCTCGCAGCAGTTCCGCACGCAGGTCACGACGCTGCTCAAGAAGCTTGACGGCTGCGACCCGCACTACATCCGCTGTATCAAGCCGAACGAGAAGAAGCAGCCGCTCGCGGTGAACCGCACGATCATCTCGGAGCAGGTCAAGTACCTCGGGCTCGTGGAGAACCTGAGCGTGCGCCGTCAGGGCTTCTGCTATAGCGAGACCTACGCCACGTTCATCAAGCGCTATAAGTTTCTGTCCAAGGCGACGTGGCCGCACATGAAGGCACACTCGACGGTACGATGTCCTCATCAACTCTGTTGCTACTCTGATGTAGTCTTACTCACCTTTCTTTATGTACCTTGTTTTTTTTATAACAGCGCAAGGCGGCGATCGATCTGCTGACGACGCCGGACATTACCGTGCTCGACGTGGACACGAATGAGCTCGTGCCGTTTGTGGAGGACTCGAAGACGCTCGGGTGCTTCTCGCTCGGTCGCAACCGCATCTTCCTGCGTCACCCGCAGGCGCACTCAGCGCTTGAAGTGCTCCGCGAGCAGAAGATCCCACTCATGGTGGGCATAATCGAAGACGCGTGGCGCCGCTACAAGAACCGCATGGCGCTTACCAAGTTCATCGCGGCGGAGAAGGAGCTGAGCGTAGCGTACTATGCCATCTGGACCAACTGCCAGGACCGCCGCAAGCGCCGCGCCGGCGCAAATGACAAGGTCAAGATCTTGCAGCTTTACGCGACTTGGACGCGCTTATCGACGATGTTGCTCAAACCGGAAAGCCGTCTGACGGCGCAGCTCGCAGCGGATGAGCGCGACAACAGCGTGATCTTCGCGCAGAGCTTCGTGCGCGCTGCGAGTCGCCGCCGCGCGTTCGTGCAGCTCCGAGACGCGCAGATCGTGTTCAGCAAGCAATATCGTGGGCTCAAGACGCGCAAGCAGATGGCGCACGACATGTGGAAGTCATGCAGAACCGCACTGCTGGGTGTACGCACCGAGTTTGAGCGCTACATGGGCAAGAAGAAGCGCCGTCGCAACACGCTCGACCGCGTGTACAAGGGCGACTACATCGGTGTCAATACGTACCCGGCGTACGCGTCGATCCTGCACACCAAGGGCGGACGCAACCAGAAATTGCTCTTCCTGGGCCACGTGCAGAAGGTGAACGAGCGTTTCGTGCACCAACCGCGCGTGCTCATGATCGGCTCGCACGCGATCTTCAACCTCAAGGCCGACAAGGTCCACCAGCCCAAGGAGCGCCGTGTAATCGAGCTGACCAAGCTCTCGGGCGTGGCCATGAGCGCGCAGCCAGATAACTACCTGATGCTCCAGATCAAGGGCGACGCGGACCTGCTCGTGGTCGTGGAGCAAAAGATTGAGATCGTCAACGCGCTGCGCAAGCGCATCCTCGCGGCGTCCGGGCGCGAGCTGCAGGTCACGATCGCGGACGAGCTTGAGTTCGTGTCCATCAAGGGCAAACCGCAGACCGTCAAGTTCCAGTTCGACCGCTCGCTCACCGAGGGTGTGTCCAGCAAGATTGACCGCAAGACGATGCTCGTCAAGGTCGGCATCATCTAAGCGCACAAGCAAACAACATTTAAACAAGCAAGCGAACGCGTATGCACGCACGCAAGCAACAATCAAGCAACACGTTGCTACGAAGGAGATGAGGAGAAAGAGAGAGAGCGATGATGGGAGATGGAGACTGGAGATCGAGGTACAACTGAACAAACAGCACCTGCATGCACTTTTTTGAGAAATAAACCACAACAAGATGACGTTTTCATGTGGACACTTTGCTTCTGAGCTATCACGAGTTTCCAGGTGTCCTTGAATTGATTTGATAAACTACTGCACTGCTTGTCCTTATCTCGCCCATTGATCCCGTTGATTCTACATCTGCGAGTAGGACGAGACCTGCACCTTGAACTGCTGTGGCCCCTTCTTCAGAATGTAGCACTCGTTGCGCAGGATGTCAACAAAGTCGCGGAAGTCGTCTACCTGCAGCGCCATGCTGTTGGCCACCTCCAGCAGCTCTTCGAAGGAGAACATGGCCGTGTTCCTGCGCTGCGCTGCCTTCATCAGTCGCGCCACGTACGCCTTGACCTTCTTTGCCAAGCTCATGCCACCGCTGCGTCCAAAGTCCAAGTTGCCCTCCTCCGTGGTGTACGTATCCAGCAAGCACTCCTGCATGATCTCCACGACGTCCACGGCGTGCTGCTCGGTCACGACCTCAGAGAAGTCGGCCTTGGCGCGCGCCTGCGAGAGCCGGATGAGTGACTCGAGTTGCCGCGTGGTGATCGGGATGCTGTCCGCCGCGTTCACGTTGCTCTCCCCAGCGCTGCGCAGCTCCAGGTACTTCTTCTGCAACAGCGCTGCCGCTTCGGGGGACAACCGCGGATGCACATACCGCCGCGCGTACGCGATGAACTTCTTCAGAAAGTAGATCGGGATCGGCTGCATCGTGTACTCGTACGCGTTCTCCTGCAACCGGTTTGAGAGCAGCCGCTGCGGCTGCTTGGTGACTTCGTCATCGTCAATAAAGCCTGCACCACCAAACGCATTGTTGTTGTTTGGACCCCACGACCTGCCAGTATTCGTATCACGTGGTCGCTTGCGATTCTTTTTTGTGCGTGCGTGAACGTTCATGACATGCTCGGAGAGCAAACGGTCGCGCTCTTCATCCGGCCGGTCGAGCAAGATGAACACCAGGTCGAAGCGCGACAGCAGCGCGGCCTTCATCTTGAGGTTCTCGCCCACGGAGCGACTGCGATTGTAATGTCCGCCACTCGGATTCGCGGCCGCGATCACGGACGTACGCGCGTTGAGGTTACACACGATACCTGCCTTTGCGATGCTGATACTCTGCTGCTCCATGGCTTCCAGGAGCGCCTGGTAGTCGATGCCCATCTTGTCGAACTCATCGATGCAGCACACACCCTGATCTGCTAGCACCAGCGCCCCGGCTTCGAGCGCGTAGTCGCCAGACGAGTCCTTAACCATGGTGACCGTCAAACCCGTTGTCGTGGTCGTGTTTCCGCCGACGTAGACCGCACGTGGGGCCACCATCGCGACAGCGCGCAGCATCTGGAAGCGAAAAATATACAGTGAGTCAGTGCCAGATAATTGGCGATCCGAGCGTAGGCGTTTACCTGACTCTTCCCCAAGCCCGGGTCACCGACGACCAGCACGTGCGAATCGGCTCGCGAAAAGCACGCCGAGTCTTTCTCGTCTGGATTCCGCGTTCCTCCAAGTAGTGCGAGCACGAGCCCGGCTTTCACGATCTCGTTGCGATAGATCCCAGGACACAGCGAGTGCACGAGGCGGTCGAAGACGTCGCCCTGGCTGATGATGTTGCTGATCTGCTCCAGGTCCTCCTTCGTGAAGTCAATGTCAGATGTCTTATCTTTGTCATTTTCATCAGCCTGTGAAGAACACGTAGCATATACAAACACCATGCGTTAATATCCTAATCACGCGAATGCCAAGCCTTTGAGACTCACGTGGGCCGAGCTCTGCACCGAGTTAGCGCAGAGGTAGAGGATGTAGAGGCTGTTTGTCTGCGCGCGCTTGCCGTACCGGCCGCTGTGGATCTCCGAGTTGATGCTCTTCACGATGCCTGTAACCGTCACCACATTGCCTGGGATACACGAGTCCACCAAGTCTTCGTAGAGCTCCACCTCGACCTAACATAGTTTAATACACCAGCGGTACAGGTTAAAGCTTTTGCTAGCATGGCGATAAGGGTGTGGGTGCTATACCATTCGAGGAATGCGTCCTGGCCCAGCGTCGTTGTTCTCCATTTCTTGGATCCTGTAGGCATGTAACATAGATTAGCGTGTCTCGATGGCATATCCCGAGCTCTGTTCCAGCGAAACGTACTTGATCTTCTGATAGTCGACCGTCTCCACCGTCGACCTATTCGGCAGGAGCGTTCGGCTCCGACAGGGCGAGTTCTCACAGGCCATGGGCGGGTTGTACTTGCCGTCTGGGAACGCGCGCGACGTGACATCGTTGCACTTGACGCACACAAAGTCGCAGCGCGTCACGAGCGGCTTGATCGCGCTCACGCGCACACACGTGCCCGTGACGCTCACGAACTGGTTCACAACGTCGGCCTTGAGTGCAGCGATAGGCAACACGGGCGTGACGCTGTGCAGGCGCACTGCTATCTTGGTGCGGTCCAGCGGCAGGTTGCGCTGGCGCGCGGGGGTCTCCTCCTGCGCCTGCCGCAGCTCGTGGCGCAGCATGCAGAGCGCGATGCCGAGGCATGGGATCACGTCCTCGATGTTCTCCTGCAGTACGCTCTCAAAGTCCGGCAGACCGGTCGCCGAGCGGATCAGCTCCGTGTAGTTGAGCCACACGGTCGTGACGTCGGGCTCCCTCAGGTCGTACTAGCAAGCACAAGCACGGCGTGTCAACACTACAGCCAACAGCAAGCCAGCGTCACACACATAACCACATACATTCAGCAGCAGCGCTCCCCACTGATCGTGGTCGCGGAAGCAGTCGCGGAACGCTACGGCGGCCTTAAAGCGGCCTTCGCTGTTGCTCACGAGCGAGTAGTAAGTCGCATCGCGCGTGTCGCCGGGACGTGCAAGCCCGACGTGGTGGTCCTGGGGAAAGTACTGGCTCCAGACGCAACTGGCAACCGCCACTACGCCTGCGGTGGTGGCCGAAGCGGCGCTCTGTGCGTACGCTCGTCGCGGCGGCGGCGTCTTGCGCGGCAGCGGCATAGCTTGTGGCAATGAATGCGGATAACGGCAACTATTGGTGTGATTATCCTTTTTATTTTAGCAATAATCCTTTATATGATAGGAATCACTTGATTTAATTATGATTGTACCGGGCAGAAGTTCCTGCTTCAAGGTGGACAACTCCACCATTACCACCACGCCATGATGATACTGCTCAGCCATTCCGCTGCTTCCAGGTAAGGCAAATAAGATCACCATCCGTCGTTCGCAGTCTCGGTGTATCAAGCAAACACACACGCACAAGCTCATCAGGTCTGCCATTTCGACTCGACACAGCCAGAGGCCATCGCCACCACTGCTGACGCATTCTTTTCTTCAGCATGTCGCTCGCGCGCAAGCTCCTCGACGCCATCGTCGAGATGATCGCGTCCGCATTCTCCAAGCTGGTCGACGGCTTCAGCTTCCTCGAGAGTCTGCTTGGAAGAGATGCGGCAGCACAGCCGGCGTCTTCATCAACAGCAGCAGTGACGACGACGCACGAGCCTGGGATTGAAGCCACCGGTCGACTTACAACGTCGGACTCATCGCCAGTGGCGGACGAATACGAACGCGTTATGCACCTCATGGCGGAGAACATGAGGCTGACGCGCAAACAGGATGAACTGCAGCAGATCGTCTTGGACCTGGGTGAGTACGCGCTCCGACTCGAGCGCGACGTGGAGCTGAGCGACCGCAAGGCCACGCAACTCGCGCACGAGCTCCATCATCACAGACAGCTGACGATCAGCTCCCTCGCGATGTACCACAGCGCCAAGCACCAGCTCGCTGCTGCGGAGCTGCGCCAGAGAGTCGCGCTCGCGTACGTCGACGAGCTCGTTGCAAAATATGGACGTCGAGGCGACGGCTCTGCCAGCAGAGGTCAAGCTGGAGACTGGCACTGCGCTCTTATTGACATCGCCGAGCTTGAGGAACTCTGAGGGGTCCGCGGAGATCGGAACTTCTGTAGGCAGCTCACACACACCATCCATTGCACGCCCATAGTGCACTTGAGAGATAATATACAAGCACACCATGTAATTCAGCTAGTATCTTCGTCAAGGCAGTCAACGATGTGGTCATGAAGAGCCTGATGAATACAACACAACAATGTACAAAAATGTTAGCGACCGTTTGCCAGTGGGAGCATATGAACTACCAGTTCATCGTGAGTTATCATCACCTGAAGCTGCTCTCCGCATGTGCGCAGCACTTCCAGTAGTACTCGCTCATTCCGTGCGACTCGCTCGTTCCCACAGCGCAAGGCAGCAAAGAACGCGCGTTGAGTCAGCGGCGAGGCAGATATTGCGCCCACGATCGTCTTCTGCGCGATCCAAGGATGCTGCTGCGCAAACACCTGACGGTATGCTGTAATCAGATTGGCTTCTAGCGCGCTGTTGGTGTCATCTTCACCTTCTCCACGCGTCTCATAAGCTCTTGTGGCCGTCAGTTCCAGTAGAAAGGTCGCCATGAAGCTGACAATGTCCGCGACAGTGTGAAGAGCAGTCGCCTCTGAATCACTGGGGGCAGATTTGTCAGACTCATTATCTGTTGCATCACGGATGACCTCCGACAGAGTTGCAGTCCGCAGGTCGCTTGTTCCTGCCTCCAGTATGGAGATGCTGCGAGAGAGGGTGTTCCACGCAAAGACGAGACCTCCCTCTCTTTCGTCACCACAGGCTGGACTCAGGAGCTCGATCATGATCTGTAACTGTGAGCACACTGTCAGGAACATCAGCAGCGGCAACTCCTAAAATCAAAAAGCGGACAGACGGCATTGGTTAGTACACAGCACCCTAAATCGCAAGAACGATAAGCCTATCATACCTCTGGAGACTCGGACAATATCTGCAGACTCGACTGCAGGATGTTAAGAGAGATCTGGCCATTCGTTGCATCTGTTCGCCGCCGAACGAACGTGTCGTCGACCAGACACACCGACAGCCGCCTTGTGATGCGCCGAAGGCTTCCTTCATGTACGAATTGTGCCTCACCAGTTCCAGCAGACGGGTTGGCTGGCACCACGGAGCGCCATGCCAGTTGCTTCGCTAACCACGGCACAAACGACACGACAACGTACAACACGCACCCAGCAGCTAAAATTGAGCCGAGAAAGATCAGCAGCAGCCGCTCGCTCTCGATATCTCGCGACCACGTCAAGTGCACAAGTCCTTGGACAAGTACTATCGCTGTAGATGCGAGGAGCAACGAACGCAGAAGGACAGCAACTCGGTCGCTGTACAGCGAAGCAGAGCTCTCATACTTCATTGGGTTTGCAATCTTCAGGCCGACAGGATGCGCCTTTGCTGTGGTCCCCTGGAGCTTGGGCTCGCTCTGCCTGGCAAAGTCGCTGACGCTCTGCGACGCCCACGGGACTCCATCGAGTGTGACTTCGTTTGTGAGCAGCTTCTGGACGTCAGAGCGGTACGTCGACGAGCGTTCGATTGGGTTGCCCTTCAAGAAGATCGAGTGCAGATTCGGCAGCGAGACGAGATAGCCAACTTCTGCGATGGACGAGATCTCGTTGTGCGCTAGATTCAGCACCTCGAGCGTGAATAGCTTCTCCAGTCCAGCAGTGCTGCTTAATCGGTTATGGCTGAGGTCGAGCGAGATTATCTGAGGCAGGATTCGATTGACGCCGGTCATAGAGCTGATGGCGTTCTGCGATACATCCAGCTTTTGGAGACAGGTACATGCCTTAAGTGGTTCGATGGAGCTGAGCTGATTCTGGCTGAGACGGATCGTTCGCACTACCGAGAGCAGCTCCACCGACGAATCCAGCTCTGTCAGCGAGCTGTTGACGACTGCAAGGGATTCCAGCTGACTCCATTCAGAGCCGGACTTGCCAGACTTCTTGGGGATTGTAGACGCGGGCTCTGGGGTATCGAGGAGATCCGAAAGCCTGTCGATCGGCTGGTTGTAGCAGCGCAATTTCTATAATGCCACACAACAATAAAGCCTCATAGTATTAGCACATATTCAAACTGCTCGTTGGGATGCCAGCACGCGTACCTTGAGTCGAGATCGGAGCGCAACCACGTTCTTAACGTCGACAGGGTTGCATTTGTCCAATCGGAGATACTGAACTCGTGGGAAGAGCGCCAAGTCGAACGATCCTGGCGCGCCAAGGTTCGCTTCGCCCGTTGTCCCATTGACGACGAGAGCTATCTGCTCCAGCATATGGCCTCCGAGCTTCAGGATCTTCCTGGGAGCAGCAGGACCCAGATCGCTCTCCTCTACACCTTCAAAGCCATCCAAGAAACAACTGTTGATCCGCCACTGGGTCACGAGGCCGCTAGCGCTCGTCACAGGCTTCAGCATCGCACGAAAGAGTTCCTGGAGGTAGAACAGACACTGCGCATTGATCCGGAGCACGAACTCTTCGTCCGCAGTCGCATCTGTAACGACTGTTAATGCGTTAGCCACAGCATCAGTGATGCCGATAGCCGCCTTTGCGGACGAGAGCCGCCGCACGCGCCTTCTGAAGCTGCCGTCGCTCGAGTTGTCATCCTCTGCTCGGTGTCGCATCTGCTGCTGCTGCTCGAGCTCTTCAAACGCCACCAGAAGCGCTTGTAAGAAGGGTTTGCCTGGCACACTCGCACTAAAGTCGCCAGCCTGTCCAGTGGCTCGTGAACTTCGCGCGCTGGCGGCATGAGTGGCACGATTACATGGCTCCATCTCGTGAGCTGCTCAAAGTGATCAAAGTATGGCAACGAACTTACCACCTGTGACATTAAGTTCGCTACTACCATAAAGAGGTTTACCATGGATTTTTTAGCTCGGTTTTTGAATGGGCGAAGTGCACCACACCCAGTTTTTGTATGCTGTTGCATTTTCCCCCATAAAGTGTGTTTTTTAAACGCGCATTTATCGGGTGTCAATTCTTGTGATGGTACAGTAATACAGTAGGGCCTCCCCATATGGCTCAACTCGTTATGGATGAATATCATCGTATGTCCGACACTACTCAGTTTTTGTATTGCATATTTTGTCCAATAAGAACAGCCTTTGTCTAATCTAGCCAATGATGAGTTCACTTGTATCTAAATTGGCCAATCAGATGAACTTAGGGCTAGGTAAGTAGTGCGAACCAACGGTTTCGACGCACAATGTCGGAGGAGAATCGAAAATATGTGTATGCTCTCACAAACACCAAGTCAAAGAAGTATTACTAGCATATCTGCTTCATGTCCGGCAAGTAATGGGGCTGGATGACCTTGTGCCTGGAAACACACAGCGAGCCAGAGCTACAGCTGTGAAGGCCTTTGCTCGGTTTCTCAGAGTCGAGTGTGTAGAGCTTGATTATGTGAAAGGATGTATATTGCATGACGCCTCAGGGCAGTGTTTTGTGTCTACGATGGACAAGTTTGCCATGTATCTTGCGTTGAATGGAGGAAAGGCAGGCAAGTCGCTAGCTAGACACTCATACATGCAATACTATCAACAAGCAAAGCACTGGCTGCTTGATTAGTTTCCTCTGCATCGCGCTGCACTAGAAGGAAAGCTTTTGAAGATGGGTCGTACTCTTGAAAGCTTTTGCGTGAAGCGTGAAGGAGGAGGCTTTGTGAAGAAGGTAACTGCATGTACAAAGATTGATTTGAAACGCATTATGTATTATCTATATATGAATGCAAGTGTTCAAAGTGGCTATCAAGATGCAGCTTTATTGAGTCTATTTTGATACATGTTTGGACGTGCGTCAGATTTGACGCACGTGCGCAAGCAAAACGTGGCCTTGGACGCTGGCGGGGTGCTCTTCTTGCGCCTCATTCACATGAAGACGTGCGAAGAGCAGGGCTTGTCCCTGTTCCCCGACGACGACTGGGCCACGTGCCCGATCACCTACCCGTCTATCGCCCCGTCGCGACGAGCGCGCTAGCGGCCGACGCTCTGGCGAACGATACGCCGTTCCTTGAGCTGCTCGACGATCCTGCGACTGCGTCAACGAGGGGCGCCAGCACGAGTGCAGCAGGAGCGGTGGCTGCACCGACGATCCACAACCACGTGAACCGCGCTGGCAGGAGTAACATAGTCGCTGTCATCGCACTCGTTTCGCCGCGGTGGCGCACAGCACGCCAACGGCTCAGCGCAGCTGACGGCACGCTGGATCTTCGATCACAGCGCCTGTAACATCAGCTCAACAAACAAGGCATTCAACTACGCCTTGAATACCATCAGCGAGGACCACAAGGTTGCAAAGGTGCTGAGTGGGAAGAAGCCAGACGAGCGCGTGCGCCTCGCAGACTTGGCAACAGTCGACACGGGCACCCTTGAGAAGATCGCTGCTGTCCAAGCGCTTTTGTTTGCAATGTGTCGCTCGATGAATGCAACGCAGTACAACGTCAGTCAGCCAGTGCTCGATGTGCTCACTGCGTACCTGATCTTGCACTACCCGCTGCTAAAAGCAGCAGGCCCGAGCAGCATCGCCGTTCTTCGCGTCGAACAGTGTGCGTTGAGGGTCGGCTCCTCCCTTGTCGACTTGCTTGCGTGGTCGTCGCATCTGCGAGCTGCACAAAACGCATGCACACACACCGCACGACCCACCAACACGCCAGCAGCAGAGACGAAGAACCAACACGATCCGGCATCAAGCGAGTATCATTGACTGGCTTATCGATCTTGCCAAGCGCCAAGACGAGTGACTGGACGAACTAGAGGCAAATATCAACAACTCAGCGCGTTCTGCAACCAAGCGCAAGAATAGCGAAAACGATGATGTCAGTGAGCAGCTAGCCAAACGCGCGAACACAATAATGCAATCGCTAGTCACGCACCTTCATTCTGTGTGGTACGAATGGTACGCACGAGAGCCGCCCTTGTGGAGCACGGTTGCTGAGAGGCAGAAGAAGTCGGACTCGAAGCAAATCGTCGGCTTAATGAAGCTCTTCGCCGTTGGAGGCTTTGTGCTCGAGCCAGCAGCCGCGTCATATCGTGACGACGCAGTGCGAGTTGGCGTGCTCGCGAAAGCGGCGGTGCTTGCGTTATTATATGCCCGCGCGACCAAGTCGAAAGGAGGGTCCGCAGTGCTAAAGCACGTGCGGAAACTTCATCGCGCAGGCGAGCTGAACGAGTCGATTACGAGATGCCGGCGATTACTTGCCGCTGGCGCCATCCGCGACCTCGCTCCACCGCACACGCACGATATCTTCGAGCCGGTGCAGCAGTCGCAGCAGCAGCAAGAGACATGGAGCGAAGATAAAGATAGGAGCTCGAGACAAAAGCGTATATATATATATATATATCGAATACACAAAGTAAACATGCACAAGACCCGAACACTGAGGCTCGGCAACACGAATGAATAGACACTGATTACACCATGGATACGTACACAAGGGTCGAAAGCTGCAGTCGCAAGCCTGCAGTGGTAGACACGTGCAAGTAGAAGGCGTGCGCGCAGAGGTTGATGCATGCATAGAGGTTGATGCACGCAGCATTAGACGCGTGAGCTGTGGCAGACGCGCGCGCAGCAGCACAGCAGGAGACACGAGCGCAGCAGTGGACGCGAGCGTGCAGCATCAGCAGTCGTGCGCGATCAGGACTCGCAGCAGTAGTCTATCGCAAACGCACAAAATAGGAGCATACGCACATTAAACAGCACATGCAATCATGTACAGATAGGCAGAGAAAGCTCGCAGCAGGGATTGAACCCGCGCTGCCAGTGTTTCCACTGCGGCCTGCTCCACGCAGTGCGAGCACGTTGGGGTGGTGTGTGTGTACACGTGAAGTGGGCGAACTTGCGAGGCGAGGCGATGGCAACGAGTCTTGTGGTCGAATGGAAAGCGAGAGAAGCGAGCGAGAGACAAGCGCGCGTTTTTGGCTCGCTGCACGAGATCTTTTTGCCACCCAACTGCTCTAGAACCAATAAACCTCAAAGCAAAGGGTTTAAATCAAGTGGTTGTTGCGCATGCACAAGTTTTGCCTAATTAGTGGACACCGCCGCCGATTGCGCGGCCACATTCATGAATTTGCCGTGTCTTGCGCACATCGATTTGATGGCCAAGCGCACGTGATTTGACCCAAAAACGTTTTTCGCTCTTTTCTCGCAAACAAGAGAGATATAGAGGCTCTCCTTGCGCCTGTGTAAATTGAGCAAATCGATTTTGCGTGCTCGCTGTCTTTTCCTATCCCCTACCCCTACCACAATTATTGTGTCCCGTGTATTTAATGCAATTCACGGTACAATCAGCATGCCCTTTTGATATTTGTAGTTTGCGTTGGAGCGTTGGACTTACTAAGGTATGGATGAATATCATCGTTTATCCGACCTCCCTTGGGGTTTGTATACGTTGAATAGACCAATCAGGTGTTTTTTAGCAATGAAAACCAATCAGAAATGAAACTGGGATCAAATTGACCAATTATAGTCATCAGGGCTAGG
>JAASFV010000812.1:0-14751 GCA_023334015.1 Globisporangium paddicum
CCCCCCCCCCCCCCCCCCCCACACACACACACTCGATTCCTTATTCTGTCGACTAGGGTGTTAATTATGTTGCGCAAACAAACACCATTGAGCTCTTGTGGTTCGCCACCTTTAGCACGCGGCAATAAACGATGAACATCCAGGAATTCAGGGACGCGTACATCTCAGAGATCAACCTCTTTGGTCGAGCGTCGAGCCCCTCGTCCCATCAAATCAACTTGATCCTCTCGCATTTTTTGAGGCAACGGGGTGTCAAGGCCGAAGGCTAACGGCGTCAGCTCCTCCCTTTCTCACCTCGGGATAAAAGCTACAGCACCAACCTGACGCAGTTGACACTTTTCGTTCGTGCGAGGTGCTGCAGCTTCTTTCTCTCGTTCCACCGAGTTCAGCTGCGCCCATCTGAGTCTCACTGACAAAGTTTGAAATACGCCAGTCTCATCAATTGAGCTCTTCTTGGGAGCGATCAAACTGCTCAGTTATTGCTTCAGCTTTGGCTGATGCTGGATAGTGCCTAGTCGTGTGCGAAGCCAACGCGAGTGGGCTTGTCAAAGTCGCCTAGTTGTTCCACAGAAATCGCAATCTCCCCTCACTCGCACGGCTCAAATCGGCAGCTCTGGCTCCACGTCGTCGACAGGACTTGCGACTCGTACACAGAGCAGGTGAGTGAGCTGGGAAGGGGCTCTCAACTTGGGAACGGAGGCGCTGCTGGCTTGGGGAGGGAGGACCTCCCACGAGATCCCGCTTGTTGCACGCTTTTCGTTCGCAAAGCTGGAAAGAAACGCCCTCGTTGACCCTTTCGCAGACCCCACGTCGCCCCTCCCTGTGCGCCATGACAGCGCCACAGGATCGCCCGCCTGCGCCACTCAATACCCAAAGGAAACTGGGCTCTTTCGTATTGGTTGGGTGCCTTGGGTATCGATCGGTGCCTAGCTGGCGAGTCCTATCCCCACCACGCGTTTGCCAGGCGGATCCCCGGGCCTGTTTGCCGCCGCGCTTGAGTTCGCTAGTCATCATTCATGAACGTCCTTTGTTGGTAACAACAGCCGCGACTTCAGTCTGATAGGCTGTCCACTTGGGTCGCAGCTTTTTCCTTCCGCCCGCCTTGATAACGACCGCTCTCTGCTCTCTGCTGACCGACCACACAAGCCGAACCCAGCGCCACTTCACGCAAACCCCATGATGCAGTTTGAGACTTCCCACCATTTTCCCCTCGCGTCATCGTCGTCCGACTCGGGCTCTGGCTCGACTAACGATGGCAGCAGCGGGGGGGGATCGCCGCCGCGCAAGACCTCGCTCTCGGTGCTCATCGACGCGGACATGGCGAGGTTCAGCGAGTACCTGGACGGCTGCCACGGCAGCATCACGAGCGCGTTCAACGACCGCGGCAGCCAGCACCAACTTGACGACGACGACGACCAGCGCCGCCACTACCTGCACCACCAGCATCACCACCAGCAAGAGCAAGAAGCTAAGTACGCACCGTTGAATGGCGCACAAGCCGACGAGCTCAACGGCCCAGCTGACTGGGCGTGCGCGGCATTGATCGACGACGGCGCCATCATCCCATACAACCCAGGCGGCGGCTTTGCTCCTGCCGGCGATTACGCCCGCGAGGCGCACTGCTCGAGCCCGCATTTTGGCGTACCGTGCTGGATGGGTGACCACTGCGCGAATGGAGGCAGCTTGGGCCTCACGCACTTACCACCGTCGATAGATCCAAGCGACGACTGCCACGCGGGCGGCGCCTTTGCGCACTTTGCGATGGAGAGCCCGCTCGAGCACGGACACGATGCGCCGTCGCCCGCGCACATGGAGCATTTCATGCCGTTTGTGCACCACGGCGAGCCCGAGATGATCTTCGCTGGCATGGATCTGAGCCACGCTGCCGACTTCCAGGGGATCCACACGAATGCTCACCAGGCCCAGTACGAGCAATATCATCACCAGCAGCAGCACCAACTGGAGCACGACCACCCGGGCTTCTTCTTCGCAAGCTGCGTGCAGTACGCACCAAGTGATGACATCAACCAATTTCTCCCGCAGCACCATCAACATCAGGCCATGCACCAATTCGATGGCCCCACGATGGGGCTCCACGCCAGCCATGACAGCGACGGACTGAGCCCTCCCTGGAGCGCCTCGGGGTTCCTCGCGCCGACCCATTGCATCAAAAGTGATGCTCGGGAGACCGCGCTCCACTACGTCGAGCCGACCCCGACGCTCAAGGTGAAGACCCCGAAGTCTCGCAACACCAGTAACATCAGTGCTTCACCGTCACGTGTCCTGAGAGGACGGTTCTCCACCTCGCTTGGACAGCCGTCGGCGCCACAGAACAGGGCACCACGAGTGCCCAAGAGCTCCACTGCCTTCTCGTCTTCTTCGTCCTCGTCGTTCCAGGCGGATCTGCGTCTCGTGACGGTGCTCAACGACTGCTACTGGAAGAATGGCCGGAAGAACCTCCAGTGCTTCCCCGTCTGCCCCGAGCACAACGACTTTTACTCCATGAAGATGAACAACCGCAAGCACTCGAGCGTCGGCGTCTGTCGCGGACCCGTGTACTGCCAGGTCATCGCCAAGGCCGCGCCGTCTGCCTCACTAGTAGGAGTAGGAGCTGCTGCTGCTGGTGGTCCTAGGGCAGGCGGTGAGTCTAAGGACGCGACAGGGATGGCGACACGCAAGTCCCAGCGGACGGCGGCCATGGCGGTGGACTGCTCTCCCTTCAGCACGTCGTCACTCCCGTCCATCCCATCGGGCCAGCACATGAAGTACGAGCACGGGGTCGGTGCTAGTGGTAGTGGCGGCAGCTCGCAAGAGCTCTTCGTGCTGGGCCGCTTCGAGCGCGTTCCGCAGCGTGACAACAGCGACCTTGTCGACGAGCTCAGTTCGCCGCCGGAGTTCAGCAGCTCCGTGGCATTTGAGGAGTTTCGCTACAGCTGCTTCCAGGCGGTCGAGATGAAGGAGCGGCGCGCGCGGTTTGCGTCCCCGGACCGCGAGAACCTACCGCACGAGAACGGCGCAACGAATGGCTCACAGGCGTTAGCGACTGGCGAGGCCACAGCCAGTGGGACGACGACGGGCCTGGTGCGCAGTACGTGGTTCTTCCTGCCGGACGTCTGGAAGGTGCAGCCAATGCTCAAGAAGAAGCGCAAGGCTACGCGCTCGGCACCCGCGCAGACGTTCCCGTTCTGCTTCCGCGTCTTCGTGTACACGGCTTCTGACCGCAGCACTGGCAATGACAATGGCAATGGCGGCTACACGTGCGTCTCGTCGGCCGTGTCGTCGTTCTTCGAGCTCTACTCGACGCGCACGGTCGACCGCGTCAAGCGCAAGTACTGGAGCAAGGCCTCGGATGCGTCCCCCATCGGCACGAAACGCCAGGCACGCGGCTGACGATCACCTTCCTCGTAGTCAGTCCTTGTGGTGATGATAATTCCGTGTCATTTTTTTTCGCAGTATGATGTCCTATATTACCCATTTCAGCACCTATTTTTAGAAAGTTAATATAGGTACTGAACGATCTTCGAAACCCTTCATAAGTTGACGTTAGCTACTTGCTTTTTGTATGCGCTTGAACATTTTTATCTATGATAAGAGGTGCGAATGAAGTATACAAATGTCAAGTATCTTGTCCACTCGCATCTCCAGGCTTCACCCTTGTTACAGAGGGTCGCGCCCCTTCAAGCTCAAGATCAGCACGAGCATCCCAACAAGACCACGAAGCACAATGGGCCCACCCGATGCGAGCAAGTCGATGGGCGGGGAGGATGGAGGCACTGCGCCTGAGGGTGGCGAGCTCTCCGGCAAAATCCCCAAGATCACCATCCTGCGGCTTGAGCTGCCCACGACGCTCAAGGACGAGGCCGTGGCGCGCCTGGTCGAGTACCTGCAGGCAAATCCGAGCGCGATCGAGAAGGACATCTCGACGGACCTGAAGAAGTACTTTGACCAACGGCATGGACAGACGTGGCACTGCATCGTTGGCAAGCGCTTCGGCTGCTCGGTGGCCTACGACACGCAGTTCCTGCTCTTCTTCCAGGCGGACCAGCACTACATCCTGCTCTTCAAGTCGGCCGAGTGAGTCGAAGAAACAGAATATCAGCACCAGGATGTACATTCACACGATACACAGTATATCAGCCATGCCCGTTCCAATTTCGATTGAGTCTTCTTCTGTGCTCGTATGGATTTCTTCTGAGAGTCGTTTATAGTGTCTTGGCGACTTGGAGCAGCGCCTTTGAGGACATCTTGGCGAACTTGACGACCGCGTCCTCGTCTTCTTTGCTCGGGTCGAGCGTGTCGGGCGTGTGGGCATCCACGAACTCGAGCTCTTCATCTCGCGAGACCTTGAACAGCTGATTCAAAGTAGATCGACCACAGAGGACACTCGTTAGGCTTCTTAATCAGGACAGCCTGAGTATAGCTATGCATGCAGAGAAGCAGTGCATACCTCTTTGAGCTCGGTCTCTTGGGGTTTCTTCTCGTACAGCTCGCGAATTTGGTCGTTGTAGTAGTCGCTGATCGCGATTTTCATGCCGGTCTCGTACGAGGTGCTCACGTTCTCGCCAAAGAGGCTTAGCACTCCGCCTATAGTGGCATTAACACGTCCATGTCAGCCAGCAGATCTACTTGTCAGCTATACTGACATGCGACTAATAAAGTAGTATGCATACCGAGAGCCACGCTGCTGTAGTGCACTGCCGGGATGAGCAGACTCGGGCGGAAGCGGAAGCCCTGATGCTCCACCGCGCTCTCAATGCGTGCCACCGCCTTGTCCTCCAGCTGCTTCAGCTCCTGTATACGCATAGTATTGTTACAGGTGTTCGTACAGTACACAATCACGCAGCTCCAGAATGCAGCAACTGTACCTGCAGCATTTGAATATGCGCCTCATCGTATGCCGTCACGCCGCCACGACCAGCGCTGAGCAACTGTCCATTGGAACCACATTCAGACGCACACAGTTAGCACTATTACTAGTCCAACAGCTACTGTATCCACTACTAGTGACACATTTGTACAACGCACCTTGCCGCCCAGGAGCTTCTGGTTGGCCATCTGGATCGCGTGGCCGCCGCGCAGCATCTCGCTGATCTCGTCGTCCTGCTTCTGCGGACGCGACGGCACGTCGCCGCAGTTCTCCTCGAGCCAGTTGCCTCTATGCGCAGACGCAGCGGGGCCCGCAGCGGAAGATGCTCGCCGCACGTGGACGGGAGCTGCTCGCAGTGAGCGCATGCCGGTGGCTGCAGCAGCGCGTGCGATCGTCGCCATGTTCACTCGAGTTCTTGCTTTTTCCGCTTTGTGACAAGCTTTGTTTGCCTCATGTGCCGTCAAAAATGTCAATAACCGGAGCATATCATTTACCTTCATATAATGAATATCTGGGCAATTTTTCATATTAAATTTGATATCTGTATGGATGGCTCAAATATTGCACCTCTATATATTTTTTTAATATGTACGACTCACAGATTTAAAGCCAATCAGTCACTTAACTGAGAGCGCCCACATGCACTTGGCAGCTAGTTGCTACGAACCAAGCAACAAACGTACGCACACAAGCTAGGACAAGCGAGATCGTGCGCGTGTGGACTTCATTGTGGTTATCGTGAAGTCGATAGAGAGAGAGCTGATGGTCCTTTCAACGCGAGCCGTTCGTAAATTAGAGTGATCAGTGCACCAGCGGCTTGAGCGGCGCCGCACGCGTCTGGTCGTCGATCACTTGCTCGCGAATGTCTTCGGGCACTTCGCCAATCACGCAGCTGCAGCAATCGCACCATCGCATACACACGTACAGGCAAGTCAGTTGGTTAACAGCACACAACTCCAGTATAATAAGCCCAAACAGTCTTCCGTACATGTTGTCGCCGCGCACAATATATAATCCCAGCTCCACGGCCTCCACCGGCTCCTTCGTCGAGTACACGCGCTCAAAGCTGTCGTCCAGCACCACGTTGATGCACTGATCGTACCCTTTTAGCACGCCCTGTACACATTCACGCCAAGCGTAACGACAGCATCATCACGCTATGTTAATCACCACTATCACACCACCACCACATCCCAAGTACGCAGTGCAGTAGCTTAAGGCTGCCTGTCTACAGCCAGCAACAACAGCAAAACGTGAGAGAGAGAGAGAGAGAGAGAGACGTACGATGATGTTGCGTCCGTCGTTCGTGATCACGGAGATCGTCTCTGCTCGCACAAGCCACACACGCGCACATAATAGGCACATGCAGTTAGTATCACATGCATAGACGCACAGCCAGCAGAGAGAGGCGCGTACGGTTCATGAGCTCCTGGAGATACGACGCCATCTTGTGTGGTTGCTTTTGTGCTTTTGTGTTGTTTTTTTTGCTCAAATGGCGCAAAACCACCTGAGTCTGATTCCAAAATACTGAAGATTTCTGAGACGCAGTCACTTATCGAAACCAAGCACGACCACGAAGCAGGCAGCAGGCATGGGCGGCCAGAACTCGCGCATGGTGAAGGAGATCGTGGAGGACTCGCTGTACATCATCCGGCAGACCAACCGCGCGACGTACGAGCGCAGCGTGCAGGCACACCAGGAGGTCGCGTCCAAGATCGACGAGCTGCGCGAGATGAACAAACAGATGATCCACTCGACGGAGCAGGACGATGTGCGCTCCGAGCTCTTCAAGACGCTCCAGGGTGTCGACTCGCAGAAGAAGCAGCTCGACCAAGTGGTGCGCTGCTTGCTTGCTCTGTATGGCGTGCGTCCTGATCGCCAGTCACTCACACTGTAGCTGTTCTGCTTTACTGTTGTTATTGTGTCAATAGGTGGACGGCTTCGCTAAGCAGTTCGAGCTGCCCAAGAGCTACCAGAAGATCGCCGACACGCACCGCGTGGACCTGCAGAAGGTGAAAGAGGCGGCCGCGGCGGCAGCAGCAGACAAAGTGGACAAGCTGTGAAGAAGAGTCTCATCTCCATAAACAACAACCATGTGCCTTCTCTCTCTTTTGTCTCATTTACTATCAAACAGCGCCGAATGAGGGCGTGTGTGCTACTTATATATCTACGTCAACGGTACGTGGAGTTTGTGCTCTGTCTCTGGACAGCACATTGGGTGAGTTGTTACTGTACACTGCCGCAGTGGTGGCGGACCCACGGGTGCGTGAGCAAATCTTCGAGCGCGATGCGGTCCTTAGGCTCTTTTCGCAGGATCTTCACCAGTAGGTCCTTCGCGGCTGACGACACATGGCTGGGGAATTTGAGGTCGATCGTCGCGATGCGCTTGTACGTCTCCGTGTTGCTCTCGGCCTCGAACGGCGGGTTGCCCACGATGAACTCGTACAGCAGGATCCCGAGCGTCCAGATGTCCACGTGCTCGTCGTGCGGACGGTTCTCGATCATCTCAGGCGGCAGGTAGTCGAGCGTGCCGCAAAGCGTTGTTCTCCGCGACGACGGCGCGTGCACCGACCAGCCAAAGTCTGCGATCTTGAGCTCGCCCGCGTGGCCCACGAGCAGGTTCTCGGGCTTGATGTCGCGATGGATCACGTGCTTGCTGTGCATGTAGATGAGTGCGCGTGCGATCTCCTGAGCGTACAGAGCCGATTGCTTCTCGGAAAACCGGCCGGCCTTCATGAGCTTCTTGTACAATTCGCCCTGGGGGGCGTATTCGATGATAAGATACACGCGCTTGGCGTCGTAGAAGTACCCGTAGAGCCGCAGAATGTTCTTGTGGCGCAGATGCGACTGGATCTCGATCTCGCGGCGCAGCTGGTGCTCCACGCTCGACTTCATCAGCTGCGCCTTTTGCAGCACCTTGAGCGCCACGACGTACTTGGACTTCTTCTCGCGCGCCAGGTACACGTTGCCAAACTTGCCCTTGCCCAGCGGCTTGCCGATGTCAAAATCGCTCAGCTTCCATGTCTTGGTCAGGCTCGCCGCCGCGGCACCGCCGTCCGCTGCTGTCGCACTGGCGTTACTGCTGCTCGTGTTCGTCGCCTGCTGGCTTCTGTACTGCAGTTTCTCTATGTTGCTACTGGCAGCAGCGCTCGTGTTGAGGTTTACGGCCTTGCGCAGTTGCGGGTCTAGCGCAGCGCTCGTCTGGTACTTCTTCGTGGCGGCGGCCGCCGCGCTGCTGCTCATGGACGCGAGCGTGGCGCTGTTCTTGGCGGCGATGGGCGCGCGGCTGCTACTCGCGGAGGACACGCCGAAGAACAGCGACGCGGGCGCGTAGCTCTGTCCACTGGTGGCAGTGCCGCCGCGGCCGCCGCCTGCGCCGAAGCGATTCTCCTTCTCGGCATCGAATCGCCGCATGCTCGTCCTCCTCGTACTCGTGTGGGTCGCTTTTTGAGTTTTGTGATATAACAGCGGGATAAAGTGCGATTCCTAAAAAAAAATACATCTTTTCTTTTTCAAATGCGTTTTGAAAATTCAAATGTGTTTTGCTCGAATTTCAAAGTACAAGCAGCGGATACAGCGGATAGCAAAGTGTATACCTGTGTTGGACTTTTGCTGCTGGCTGTGAACTGCACAGAGCCTGCGCGTCACTGCCATCTGATCATATCTGATATACTGTAGCCATCTTGAGATAAAGTGATTTTTGATAGTTTTTCAATGGGCATAAAACTACACATCTGCATAAATCATACATACAACAAAGTGTATACTTGATAGCTGGTGTTGGACTTCTATAAACATATTTGTATAGAGTATTCGAATACACACCGACCCGGATAACTGGTGTATACTGTCAAGTGCAATACGTCCATTCTGCTATCATGGCTGATGCCGGGACGATGGCGGAGGCCGAGAGCGCCGCGGCCGCGGCGCGGAAGCGCAAGCGCAGCGCGCAGGGCTGTGTGTGCGAGGAGAATGACGTGTTGGTGGAGGAGCTCAAGAAGGTAAAGGGCAAGTTGCGCGACCCGACATCGCACCTCGCGGCCAACTACACGCGCGCGATCTCGTCCATCATGCACCACGATGCGCCGATCCGCGACGGCAAGCAGGCCAAGACACTCCGGAACATCGGCAACTACCTCGCGAACCAGATCCAGGCCATCCTGCAGAAGAAGGGCTTGTTGCGTCCTATCGCAAGCAGCGACAGTAGCGGCAGTGGCGCAGCAGCTCCCCCGCCGAGCCACGCGCAGCGAGTCCAAAAGCAGCGCAAACAAGCCCCAGACACCGCAGCAGCAGTACAAGCTGCACTAGCCCAAGCTGTAGCGAACACAAAGGCTCCGATTGCAACGCGCGTAACCTCGGAGAGCGCGCACAAAGAGTACGCGCCAGCGTATCGCAAGCGTATGTGGACTGCCTCGCATTGCTAACAACTGCTGGTGGATTGAGCTGTTGCCCATTATTAATAATGCTGACGAGGTGTTGTGATTTATAATCGCAGAGCCGTGGTTCGTGATCAAAGTGATGAGCGAAGAGCGAGCGACGGCAGAGTCTTCAGCTATCGCAGTCGACGCGCTCTTGCTCAAGATGCAGAGCGTTGGGGTACGTTCATCTGGTCACCGTAGTCGATACAGAGACGTATGATCAGTGACGTTTGTTAACCTCGCTGTGTATGTGTAGTATGACGGCAACCTGGTGAGGCTCAAGACCTGCATCGCGCTGCTCTGCGGGACGCACGAGGTGGTGCGCAAGACCTCGGCAGGACTGCTGTTCTTGACTGAGAAAGGGAAGCATAGCGCCCATCTTTGCCCAGGAACATTGTCAACTCCCGATGAGGTCCAGGCAAGCGCATTAGCTGCAAGTGCGACTCCTGTTCTCGCAAGTGCCAGCGTGTCTACCGTACCGTCACCAACGCTTCAGCACCAGCGCCCGTCCACAACATCGTCCTCAGCTGTCTCTGCTACCAATGGAGTTTACCGAGCAGCAGCCACTGACCACAGCATCGTCTGCATCGATCTCTCGGACTCTGAGGACGAGTTGACTGCAAATTACGCTGTTGGAGATGACTCGGACGCACCTGTTACGGATACACTGCGAGTAGGAATCAGCCCTCGTCCGACAGTCGACAACGAGATCGACAACACATTCAGTTTCGAGTTTGAACCTGATGAAGAGCCACCGTCGATGCTGTCTGACTCCTCCCAGTCGCAGAATGTTGAAAGCAGTGTGCATGCTGGCGGTGAGTCTGGAGTCGTCTCTGATTCTGACGAGTGGGAGCTTGTGCTAATCCTGGACCACCGAGAGATCATCTCGCGACAGAACCGCAACATCTTGGAACGGAAGCTGCTGGAGCATAACGTCACCTGTGAAGTGCGCTCGCTGAACGTCGGCGATGTCCAGTGGATCGCAAAGCGCTACCGCAACGGCGAAGTCAATGGTAAGAACTGCTTATGAGTTGTGATGAATACTGGATAAACTGACCATTCTGGGTTTGGTACGTGGTATAGAACTTGTGTTGAACGCCATTGTAGAGCGAAAGGAAGTGAAGGACTTGTCCGGGAGTATCATTGATCGCAGGTACGTCCTCTGCTGCAAAACGCATTGGCTCTTGAACACTGTTGAAACGCATCTAACAATGGTGATTTGGGTTGATACCATGCAGATACACGGAACAAAAGGTCCGTCTCCGAGCGAGTGGACTGACGCACATCATCTACTTGATTGAAGGCTCGTTCAGTCAGCAAACGACGATACGGTCCGGAGGTCTGCAAACCGCGCTCTGTCGCACCCAGGTGCAGAACCAGTTTTTTGTACAGGTGTGCCAGAATGCAGATGAAACAGTCGCGTTCCTTGCGGCAGTGCACTCGCGCCTGCTCGCCAAGTTCCCCAGAGAAAAGTGTCGGAATCCTGAGGCTCGAGCTTCACCACTGCATCAGCAGTCAACATCGTCTTCTAACAGTAGACTGCCTATGCAGGCGACACGACGGGAGTTCGAGCAAGTCTTCTGTCATCCAGCGCAGACTTTCTCCACGTTCAACTCGCTTTTCCGCAAGAAGACGCAGTTTACGGTCAGCGAGATCTACCAGATGATGCTCACACAGGTGCCCGGGCTCAATGCTACGAAAGCTGTGGGGGTCTCCTCAGCACACCCGACATTCCGCGAACTGCGGCATGCGCTTATGACCCACGATACGAGGAAAAGAGATGAGTGCGTAGAGAATATCCGGTGCGGCGAAAGTCAACGGCGTCTCGGCGTCAAGTCACGTGAGAATTTGTCATATTTATTAACGTCTGCGGTGTACAGTGACAACGAAGAAGTGTCCGCGGCCCAAGAGTAAACGCAAGTAAGTGAACACTGGTTATAGAGCTCTCAATTGCTGAATCACGAGCTGGAAGGCCTGGTCGCAGGGCTGGCGCTCCGCTGCCGTGTAAGTTTGCTCTAAGAGAGCCTTCAGTCCCTCCACAGCATCCAGCAAGTTGCGCTACAGGTACAAGAAGAATCAACATGGTTAATCGTGACCACATTCGATGTCTTCACACAAGAGCTCACCAAACACGCACCTGGACTGGTTTAAATAAAATGGTTTCAGTCGAGGAGTTCCGCAAGTACAAGTGAATGGTGTTCAGGATCTCAGGCAGGGTCTCGTGGAGCTTCGCTGACACGCTCGTCAGCACCTTGTTCACTTCTTCCGGGGCTGCGAACTTGAACTGGCGGAAATCCAGCGGCGTGTTCGACTTGAGGCCCTTTGCCTGAACATCTGCGATCTGCTTCATCAGCGTCAAGAGTGGCAGCGCAACCTGTTGCAAAACGGCTTCGATGAACGACGTACAGCTCTTTTTGAGCTCCTGCTCGAGCTCTTTCTTCACGTCCGATGTCGTCTCCTGGATCTGCGGAATCGCATTCGTAAAGAGTCCAACGAGCGCATTCTCATGGAAGGAGAACGAGAAGATCGTCGAGATCTCCGACATGAGGTGGCTCATCGCGTCCGAGCTGCTCGTGAAGTCCAGCGCCTTGTTTGTGAGCGAGAACTTGATGTCGAACGGCGTAATCTGTTCACGCAGCGTCAGCAGGTGTTTGACCAGGAAGAGCGTGCCATGGAGCGCGCCTTTCGACACCGTCAGGTCGGCCGATGCCATTTTCAGTGACACAGTGCAGATCTGGATCGCGTCCTGCGCCAGCTCTTCGAAAATCTCCATCTGCAACAGCCAACAAGACGCCCACGATCAATACAAACCGACCAATCAACTGCAATTGGCTGATATCACGTACGTTGACAAAGTGGTACACTTTCGAGAGGCACAGCAGTGTGTGCTCCAGCGCCGGGTACCATGTGGCGTACATCGATCCAGAGCCGTTCATAAGCTTGTTCGGGTAGTCGAGATCGGCGGCAGTCGGTGTAAAGCCCTCGATCTCGTCGCGAATGTACTTCTGCATGCACAGAATGAGTCGCTCCTGCGCATCCTGGATCATGCGGTGCATCACGGGCTCCGTGAAGCCCACCGTGGCGGCGCGCGGCTGGATCACGCTCTCGATCACCTCGCTTTGCAGAACTTGGATTATCTCGCACAGCACTTCGAGGTCCTTCTGCTGCAGCATTTGCGGCCGAACGACGTTATACAACAGCCCGCTCACCTGAAAAATCATTCGCCTAGGTGCACAAAGGGGGAAGAACACTGTCAGCTTAAGTGTGCCGAAAGATTTCCAGTCATCCACATGAGACCACGCACTCGAACGGCGTCTCGGTACCATCCTCGCCCTCTTCAGCCTCGTTGTTCTCGTTCCGGAAGATGAAGAGCGCGTCGCGCGGCTCGCGTCCAAAGAGCTTGAGATAGAGGCGAAACTCGGCATCACACACTTTCACCAGGTACGCACAGCTCACACGGAGCTATTGTCACGTCAACAGACACGCAACACTGTTAGATCTTCGCCAATATCCTCCCATGAACATTGTCAGAACAAGCAGGCCATACCAGATTCACAATGTCGGTCGTTTGGCTAGCGGCACCGAACGCCGCATAGAGGACGGGCGATAGCAGCTGCACGCGCTGGGTCGCGTACGCGTTGCACACTTCACTAAGCGCGAGCTGATTCGCGGCGAACGCGTTCTGGTTCGACATCGCGGACACAGAGGTCGTGAGTCGTTCGAGCTGCTTGGCGACTGCGGCAAGCGCCGGCGCGACGAGCTGAAAATTGACGTAGTACGGTGAAGTTTCGTCCATCTCCAGCATCGCAATGGGTCCCGCCATTCCTCCAGCATTTGCCCTGGCGAGTGCGTCGTGAACTGCGTCTTTTGCTGCTTCGAGGCCGCTAATCGCGTATTCCTTCAGACACTGGATACCGCCTGCTGAAAGCGTACGATACGCTTCGATGAAGCACACTGCGTCTCGGTACTCGAGCTGGTAAACAAATAGGACACGACCACAGCCTCAGTCAGAGCTCGATGTTCTGAATGAAGGTGACATATAGGACACACAGCTATCATGACGATACGTACATGGTGCTCGAGGTAGGCCACGGACGCGTCGATCTTCTCGAGCGCGTCCTCAAAGGCGCTGGTCGTCGGGTCAATACTGCGTCTGTGCTGGAACACCTGCACGGGCTGCTGCACTTGGCTGATGGCACTATTAGTACCAGCACCATCGCTACCCCCAGCAGCAGCGCGCACACCCGACGACGACGTGGACGAGGCCGAGGCGAACTTGACGCCAAAGCCGAGCGTGTGCGCGATACGATCGATAACCGTGAAGTGCGGCATGGGCGCTGCGATCACGTCCACGCGCGTGTTAAGCGCCTCCACCTGCTGCAGCACGTTCTCGAAGCTGTCGTAGAGCGCCTGTGTCTTGGCTGCCACCTGCGCGTGGCTCGCCTCCATCTCCTCCACGAGCGCGAACGAGCCGTGTGCGTGCGCGAAGAGCTCGGTCCAGTCGGCCGCGCACGCATCCACCTTGCGCGCGAACTGCGCCAACGCGTGGCCGTCAGTAGCAGCCGCCTGGGTGCTGGTTGTGCTGTCAACGAGGCGGCGAGTGAGGAACTCCTTCATCGTGGCCGCAGCTGCGATGGGGTCGTCGTCATGGGGCTGCTGCTGCATGAGCAGCGCGTTGCTCTCCGCCTGCACGCGCAACTGCACGCGGCGCTCGAGCGAGTGCAGCAGCGTCTCCTGCTTGGCGCTCAGTCGCACGTCCTTGACGCTCGAGGGAGCCATCGCCATCGCCATCTTGGTCCGTGGTGTGTGTCGTATTCCCGATGTGAAATCTTGACAAAATGACAAAAAATGGGGTGCCTTTTGACAATAATGGGTGGGTCAGTCACTGTTTTTGACAAAAATGGATGCCGCCAAAAGTAGGTGACCACATTCGCCTGTCAAGCAGCTCTGTCTCGGGCTGCTTTGTCGCCATTCGGGTCCCGCAGCCGCCCAGCGTCGTCCAGCTGCTGACACCTTAGCCAAGATTGCTTTAGCTGTTGCTTTGACATCTTGGATGCGTCTCGTTCTCTGTCGTCCGCCAGTTTCTTCTGCAGCGCTGGTTCTAGATTTGCGCAGGATCTCGAGATGGCGCGCGAATGTCGCCATCGATTCCGTGAACTTAATGACAGGTATCTCTGCAGGAGCTGCAGGCAGGATTGAGCGAGGACATTTCTCCATCGTAGCCTTTGCGTCTTTATTCTTGCAATCCCGCTTGGTATGCGTGATGCTAAGGCACAGTGGGCAGGGATGCGTGTGTAACCGGGCGTTCCCGAGTTACTCAGCACGATACACAGAGTGAGGAAGCGTGTGTTACACGACTTCCACAAGGACTCGTGATAAAGCGGATCAGCAATTCTTGCGATCTAATTGCCTGTTTACAACAGAGCAATATGGGCGAAAGGGGAAGGAGTTTAGCTTGCTTGCGAA
>JAASFV010000813.1:0-14747 GCA_023334015.1 Globisporangium paddicum
CAAGCTTCAGATCGCACGTGCGCTTCCCTCAGCCGCACCGAAAGAAGCTTCAAGTGACAGCACCGCAGCTAGTGGTGCGGCTCCACACAGCTTCCTTCCCGGCGTCCATGTCACCGTGCGGACCCTCGATCGCGTCGCTCTCTGAGTATCAACCCAACATTGTATTGTAAGGTACCTCGATCTAGAAGCGCTATGAAACACTTGCAGCAACCCATGGCCGCTATTTCCACGAGGTAGGCTGACTCGGTCAGCCAGAGTGCTAGAGGCTCCGAGCCGAACGCGAAAGACATACCCAAAGACTTGGGGCCTTAAAGCCTTCCCATGAGTCGATCAGACTCGAGCCTGGACCAGGACTTGCTGGTTTGAGAGCTTGGTGCCATGTTGCGCAGGCTCGTGGGTCATGGCAAGGACGGTGAATCGCTCTAGGGGTTGTCATTAGGAAGCACCAGAGTAGTGGTATAACAGATCGGCAGATAGCTTAGCGTACACAAAACTCTCTTCATTTCGATTAATGTGCCAGTGAAAGTGCTCGCGGATCAAGCAAACAAGACAAGACAAACAAACGGTTGTTGACTCGAGAAAGCATTTCTAAGACATATATAGGGGAGCTCAGCGTGGACTTGCTTCTTCGTTGGAAGCACGAGCTGGGCGACGTGGGGACAGGTTGGCGTTGGCTACTGATGGGCGCTTTGCTTACTCGCAGAGCAGGCCGCCAGGGATGGTCGGCGCCACGCCGGCACCGACGGCGGCGCCGTTGCCCTTGGTGGCCGCAGGGGTGACCTTGGGGGTCGCACCCGAGGCTGGCGCGGCAGTGGTGGCGACTGGGGTCGTGCCCTTGGCTGGGGCAGGGGTCGCGGCGGCAGCTGGGGCAGGGGTCACCTTGGCAGCGGCAGGGGCGGCCGTGGTGGCAGCAGGAGCGGCAGCAGGGGCGGCAGCGGCAGCGCAGGCGGCGGCCGAGGCGTTCGGGGCCGAGAGCGTCTTCTCCGGGGTACCGCCCTTGGTCCACTTGCAGCACGGGTCGCCGAGAGCAGCGCCAACGGTGACGCCCGTGGCGCCCGGCCACGTCTCCTTGCACACGCCGGCCCAGGTCTTGCCGTTCTTGACGAACATGGTGCCGAAGGCCGTGTAGTCTTCCGCCGTGTGGCCGAGCGACTTGCCCATGGCCTCGCCGTTCGGGATCTCGGCGCTGTAGAGCGGCCTGGCCGAGGACTGCGACACGAGCGCGGCGGCGCAGGCGGCGGCGAGTACGAGGGTCTTGGTCGAGACGAACATGGTGATGGTGCTGGTGCGGGAGCTGGAGCTGGTTGGGATCTGTGAGGCGGAGCAAAATGCGGAATGAGAGGCATGTTGGGCGCTTGACTGTCTGTCTGTGGCCGCGTAGAGGAGGCGCGTAGGTACGTTGCGACGGCATGAGCTGCCCCGAGAGCAGATGGCGGCACCGCACCTCTTGTGCTCGGGGGTGTCAGGTCAAAGAAGTGCCGAGCATTTTGGACAAAAGTATACAAACGCCAAGTGAACTGGCGATGCGCGAGCCACAGCGGAATCAAGTCAGAAACGTGGGGGGCAAACACCGACTTCTCCGTGCAATGCCCTCTGAAAATGGGTGTCTGGTTCAATAGCTAGATAAGCAGGTCTTTTGGTGTATAGAACTTCTATAAGATACTTGTATTTTGGTGGTTGTATAGAGGGTGTGCTCTTCGGCGCAACTTGCAATAAGAAACCACCAGAACCAGCTGGCGGAGCCGCGAAAGCGACTGACTGCACCAAGACCAGCGGAATGTCGTAACGTACCCAGCCATCTGGCGCCTGTCGTTCCGTCGGTCCGCCCGGGATGCGAGAAAGTGCTGTGGCGTTTACAAACTCCAGTCTGTTTAATCGAGCGGATCACGCCAGCCTCACTATAATATCCCGACGATTCTCCCTTTCGAGTCGATAGCCAGAGTTTCGACTGGCGGCACGACCTTTTCATCTTGGCCAGATGCTCGTCGGAGCCTGCCCGTAATAATTAATCCAGAGCAATAATTGTCTGTCCAGTAGCAAGTGCTTGAGCCTCCTACCATGCTGTTAATAATAATAATAAGTGTGTAGATTAAGGTTCTAGTTGGTGCTAAATTATCCGCGTGTATGGTGCTGAGTCTCGCGTCGACCTGGTTGAATTTCGACTGATCGGCAGTGTTGTGTCTTCTTTTCGGGGGGGGCACTGAGAAGAAACACATCCGGTGGGGCTTCTATACGAATAAATACATTCGGTTCAACCCGTTGTTCGTTGAACTCGATGCCTCTCCAGCTGCTTGGTAACTCTGCAAATGCTTGACCTCGAATGCAATTGTTGATCCACTGAACGGATCAAGCTTCTCGTGCGACGTCACGATAGACCGGATAGGACACCTTTACAAGCACCCAGTCGCGTCTTTTACCAGGAGCTCTGAGGCTCTGGGGCTCCCAGGTATGAACCCGAGTTGTTCGGCATCGTCGCTCGTCGGAGCCAGGTGAGTTTATCTGTGGACAAGTGAGACCACTGCGGTGACGTCCAAGCCTCGGCTTCAAACCTGTGTGGCAGATCGCCATCAGTCCATGCGACAATACCGATATGAGGTCGGTAAGCCGGCGTGACGGTACCTTTCCAAAATGATCGCATTGAAGCACCAACCATTTTGACAGGGCTTTCACATGCGCAAACTGCGATCCAACCGTCGAATCCGTCTGACAACGAATGCACCAGACGATCCGCCGTTGCTGCTGTCGCCCGCGTCGTCCTCCTGCTGCTGCCGTTCGCATTGCTGCTGTCCACACCATGGCGACGCCTGCATCCACACCACAGAAGACACTGGCGCCAGCACCAACGCGCACGCACTCGAACCTCTTCTGGACCGACCCGGCCCAGTTCCACTCCACGGTCCCGCGACTCGCCGTGCTGCTGCTGAATGCGTCGCACTGTTCGTGGCACATCAAGAAGCACGTGGGGCCACACTCCAAGATCCACGCGAACGAACTCTTCTGGAACCTCTGGAGCAACGCACAGCTCACGCTCTGCGCGGATGGTGGCGCGAATCGCCTGTACGACCGCAGCGTCAAGGTCGAGGCGCAGGACCTCGTCGTACCGCAGTACATCAAGGGCGATCTCGACTCGCTGCGCGACGACGTGCGCGAGTTCTACACCAGCAAGGGCACACAGATCATCCAGGACGCAAACCAGGACAACAACGACCTGGACAAGTGCCTGGAGCTCATCCACGAGCTCCAGGAGCAGTCCCCGGAGCTCGGCAAGTTCTCGGTCATGATCTTCGGCGCTATGGGCGGCCGCTTCGACCAGGAGATGCAGAACATTAACGCGCTCTTCCGCTGGCACGACCACTTCCAGCAAGTTGCGCTGCTCTCAGAGGAGACTACGGCGCGGCTGCTGCTTCCCGGGTACTGTCATGTGATCGAGCCGAATTTCCACTTTGAAGCGCGCACGTGTGGGCTCATCCCGGTCGCCGGCGCATGCACATCTACGACCACGACTGGACTCAAGTGGAACTTGGACGGCCTGGAGATGCGGTTCGGTGGTCTGATCAGCAGCTCGAACCACGTCGACGACGCACACACGGTCGTCCACGTCGAGAACTCGCACCCGCTTATCTGGACCACCGAGCTCAAGAAGTAGCCAGGCTGGTAACATACACTCACTCACCTTTTAATTATATACTTTGAAGCAGTTCGAACGTTGGCATCATCACTCTGTGGCCGCACCAAAATTCGCTGGCATGCTTGTTGCTGGTAGGGGTGCCGTCTTGAGGAGGATGTTCTCCATTTCCACCTGTCGTAACCGCTCAAAGACGCCGACCATGCACTGCTCAATCTGCACGTCGACGTCGTCGCGCTGCTGCACGTCTTGCGCGATGCGCGCGACCTCTTGCTCCATGAGCTTCTGCTGCACGTACGACTCGCACGTCTGCTGCTCCACCTCGTAGAGCTTGCAGTTGTAGAGCGAGAGGTTCTGCGAATGCTCACCCTCGATCTGTGAGAGCTTCCTCTCCATGAGCTGCAGCAGCTCGCGCGCGCTCGCATTTAGCTGCGTCGGGTTCTCGACCAGCGTCTTAGTCTTAAGCCCCAACAGATGCTGAAAATCCTTCTTCATCTTGACGTAGTTGCTCTTCTGGCGCTCCGACTCGGACAGCGCGTCCTGGAGCTTGCTCTGCAAACGGTTCACGATCTGGCGCGGCGTGGACGATTTTCCATTGCGCCCTGAGGCGTGCTGTTGACTATTTGATGTAGATAGCTGGTGCTGGTGCTTTGCAGCATCCAGTTGACTCGAGAGCTCCTCGATGCGGATCTTGAGTGACGTGATCGTCTTGTCCTGTTCTGCGGCCAGGTGGCGCAGATAGTCGAGCTGTTGGGCATCGATCCGCGTGATACTCTCGCGCGTCGGCAGGTCCATCATCTGAGGAGGAAGACTTGATGCTGCGTGGGCACATGATGCACATACAAACGGTTGACTCGACGCAACGTTGCTGTTCATCGCGACAATCGAAATTAGTTCTGGATCTTCGTCGCCTTGGTTCCCAATGTGTTCTCTTGGCTCGAACGTGCCTGGAGGCTTCAATATGCTGCTGAGGTTCCTGTTGTTGTCTGCAGCGGTTGAAATTTCTCCAAAGTGCTGCAATTTCTTCATCAGCTGCGCATTCTCGTCCTTGAGCTTGGTGACTTGTTCTTCCGTCGCTAAGTTCTTCTTGTAGAGCTTGCGCATAACCATCTCGGCGACTTGGAGGCGTTGGCGCGGCGAATTTAAGTTTCTCGGCTCTTCAGAAGCTGCTGTCTTTGTTTCTGACACAGCTGCTGGCGCCTCTGATCCCTGTGACAACTCTTGCTCCCTCTGAAGACTGAGGTTAATTGGATAATTATGAAGTACTTGGACTGAGACTGGTCGAGCTTGATTTGAAGCGAGAGTTGATGTCTTGCTTTCCGATGGCTCTCCGCGCGCGAAAACTAGCGCTGGTGCGGAATTTTGTCTGAAACAATGAAGCACGAGCTCACGTAAGTATTGGTCTTCAGGCCTTTGAAAGTGAGAGGAGCCTGACGTACCTCTGCTGCTTGAGATCGTATTCGCCCTTAATCTGATTGAGTTCCTGCATTGCCAGCTACATCCATTCAAATTCCACAGTCACACGCCCAGAAGTTAGTATTGAAATAACTTCACAGCCCAAACAAGCAACCAAGTTATCGCTCACCTCGAACTTAAAGTTGACGTCTTTGCCGGGCAGCCGCTGCCCGCTTCCTTTCTCGGTCCTTACAGGAGCTTCACACACGCCTCCAGGATAAAAGAGCCTGCTTGCGTTCTTTGAGGCAGGCTCCTGTTGATGTTTTGGGTGGTGCACTGAGGCTTTTATACCAGTCAACTGTAAATGCCCATACCGAAGATAGCACAAGTAGAGTTATAAATCCACCTTGCATACAGATACAGAGGCATTACCTTGGTTAGCTCGCTCACGTGGTGTCATACCTTTTCGTAGCGCGGTCGTATGAATCGTAGCGAAGATGAGAGAGTGGCAGCAGCTGAATGCAGACCCCCTGGAACGCTCGCACTTGCCTGTGAGGCCTTCGGTTTGCTGCGTCGACCGCTCGCGTACACTTCAAACGACTCATTCGCAATGCCACCATCATCCTCGTCTTGGTCGTCGTAGAGATTCTGAGACCCGCGCCGACCTACCGGCGTATCACGTTCAGCGGTGATACTGCTATTGTGGTTGGTTTTCGCTTTCGCATCTTGGTACGATTTCTGCTGAGCCTGAGGTCGCTGGGCGGAGGCGTCGGTCGCGAAGAAGCCGCCCTTGCAGTGCATCGAACGCTGCGCAGGCAGGAAGAAGCCACCGGAGAAACCCTGCGTCATAATGACGTCGACCCACTGTGGAAGCTAATGCCTGTCGAATAGCACCTTGCGAAATCACCACTATCACCATCGCTGATGCTCATCAAACGACATCATCTCGGTCTATATTCGGACGGAAGACCTCGCTCGCCGCAGCAAAATGTGACTCGGGGAACTGGGTCTTGTCGCTCGCTTACTCTCCCACTCACTCGTTCATTGGCTGATGCTGCTGGATCTGCTCGTACGCGATGCGGATGTGACACGAGCGGCTGTTGTGACCTGTTTCGTTGCAGAGTGAACACAAGCGCACTTGGTTCGTCGTGCGCGGCCGGATGCGCTTCCTGGTCGTGGTCGTCACGACTGGGACGATCGCGGAGGCGGCAGCCGGCAGTGGGTATGCTGGCGTACTCGTGTTCGTGATGCGGTTAATCTGCGCCAGGATCTCGGTCTGCATGAGCGGCGTGACCGTAAAGAAGCGCTCGCGAAGTCTGAGGACCGCGTCATCAAAGGGCGACAGGGGCTGTGCAGTGTTCTGGTCCCCCAGTGCTCTGGCCTCTGATAACTCAGCAGGAGCCGTCGTGAGATCATTTGACCCGTCGATACGCTCGATGCACCAAAAACGATGGAAGTCTGTGACCTCGAACGGCATGTTGAGTAGCACACGGTCACGAATCACACTAAAAGACGGCAGACCCAAACTCGCAAAGTGCTTCTCAGCATGTACACATTCGTGCTCGCGACCCTGCGCCCAGGCCTGGATCGTCTCGATATATTCGTGAGTGAGCGACAGCGCGCGGCTGGCTATGCGATAATTTACCTTTGAGTACAGGTGCTCGTCGCAGGACAGCAGCCGGAAGGTCTCCTCGTCGCTGTGGCAGCGGCGAACGTCCCAGTACTGGCGTTCTATGTCGGCATCAAAAGCCGTCCAGATCTTGGACAGGTCGAGACCCTGGCGCGGACGAAACTTCTTGAGCACTGAATCCGTCTTCTTCTTGAGGGCGTGTGTCCAGACGCTGCTACTACTGTTCACCGTCTTCTGCAGCGTCCCCAAATGAAACTGGTCGTCCACCCACGCAGCCATGAACTTTTCCTTGTGGACCAAGATTTTCTCCTTCACGAAGACCAACAAGCCCGGGATACTGCTCGCAAACTCCTTGGCCTGGAACGTGGTCCACTGCTCCTCAAATGCGGCTGGCGTGCGAGCATTACATACAGCCTCGTAGTTCTCTACCATATCGTCCCAGAGCTGTTGGTCCGCTGGGAAATGCTGACGCCACTTGACCACGAGTGATCTCTTCATGCGTGTTCGGGAGACAACCAGGTTGGCGTTGGGGAACGTCTTCTGCTGCGCCTCGAGCAGTTCTGGCTCGTCGCTCATGTCGCCAATGAGTACAGACACAGCGTTGCCCACGCAGTAGCCATTCTCGCTACCCATGCAGAATGCTCCTTCAATCGCATTTAGCGCCCACTTGTAGTCGGCCTTGAAGAATGCGCGGCGCTTAAAGAGCGTGTCAATGAACACGCCCGCACACAGGAACGGTACGTGAAAGGGCGTCTGCGACGAGCAGAGCAGCAACGACATGCCCTTCCCAATTTTGTTCGGCTTGAACAGCTCGATTGAGAGCACGTCGTGGAACTCTCGCACGAGCTCGAGCGACTTGCTGTGCGCTACAAGCAGATGCGTGATGCGATCCACGTTAGACGGACCGCCTGGCTCGCGCTCCACTTTGTACGTGTACACATACTCGGTCGCGCCTGTAGCACTAGAGAAGCTCTGCAGCGCCTCTACCATCCTCTGCAATGGCGACGGCGACAGGAATCGTGGAGCACGAGGCGGTGGTGGTGATGGGGATGGCTGGGGTGGTGGTGGCATTTGCACTGGCGCTCGCTGGAGGAGGTGCAGGTGCTGATGGTGCTGTTGAGAACAATTTGTAACAGCCACATGTGCTGTAAGGGCTGGAGGCCACTGAGGCTGGGCGTGGTTCGCAGAGTTCATAACAGCGCGCGACGAAGAGAACACCGGATGTCGACCAGTATTGTTGTGTTGGTACTGTGTACCGGTCGTCCGCGCTTGTTGTTGTGGCGGTGCTGCGATGGGTGGATGCCGGCTATCAATGTTGTGGTGAGACTGCTGCTGCTGTTGTGTTGCAGGCTCCATCTCTGCGTCTTCATCGTGGTCATCCTCCTCCTCCTCATCGCCGCCACCATCGCTCTCTCCAGAAGAGAGTCCGAGCTCCTCCTGCTGCTGCGCAAGCGCCCTGACGCGCACGTCGTCGTTGATTAGATCGCGATACGTGACCAGCAGCGTCGGATACGTCTTGCGCAGAAAGGCCACCTGGTCGATGGTCTTCATGCCGGCGGCCACGAGTTGTGCGCGGTGCTCGCGCTGCGCGTGGGTCATCTTGTGGAAGCGCGGGCCAGGCATGAACGCGTGATTGTGGCTGCCCGTGCGGCGCACGAAGCGCCACTTGCCCGTGAGTGCGTGCTTCTTCGCGACGATCTCAAACGTGCAGCCCACGCGCTTGGTGAGCATCTGCTTGCGCCGCGACGCCGACCTGCCTTGCCGGTCGCAGCAGAGCCGCAGCTTGTTGGCCGCCGGATTGGAGTGGAAGATGCGGATGCAGAAGCCCTCGCGGATCGCTACGTCCTGGAACGAGCGCACGAGCTCGTCGCGGCTCTCGTACTCGACGAAGAGCTCGCGGTGCGACTCCATGGTGGCGCCCGTCACGTTTTCATTTGAGTTGGAAATGCGGGTTTCCCCTCTCAAATATGATAGACTTATATACAATTCTGTATGGCGATTTGAAGGACGGCGTTTGACGCAAAGAGAGCGCTTTTATGCTGACAATCACTCGCGATGCATGTGCAGTGTTCACATATAGTGTGGTACTTCATCTGACACTTCATAATTTCCGCACAAGTCGTCCTGTTTTTATTTTGTCCACATTATTTTGGGAACAGTGCAATGACTGGAGCCGAGCCAACAGCCAATTGCGAAACGAGCGGCGCTGTTGGCTCAACCACCAACAGTCATTCGGTCTTTCGCAGCGAGTTGAACACAAGAGTCCCAGGAAGCGCCTCATTGATATCTGCGGCCGTCGGCGTGCAGTCCTGCCAGACCTTGTGTGTGCGCATGTGAACATCTCTGTGTTTCTATGCATTTTTTTATATGTGGTGTCGCCCTAGTATGCAATGATGATCCAATTTTTTCATTTTCAGACTAGAGTTTCTGAATCAGGGGGTAGTAGCCCTGTTGACGAGAAACTTACTCCGAGCATACGCATCTCTATCCAATCGATTTATGTGTGTGCATCCACTGCATGTGTCTGTATGTGTGCCTGCATGTGTTCGAAAGCGGAAAAGGAGTGATGATTACCTTTATAACATTAACCATCTTTCGGGTCTGATTTCCAAATCTTGATGCACAACCTAAGGATATCTGACCTTTTCCGAACGCCGCCACCGGTTTGTACATGCGTAGCTAGCTGTAGCTGTAGCTCAATATTCCATTGTCATCAATGCAAACGCCATTTTCTTTCTCTCTCGTCTATGTGTCCGTTTCTGAAGGTCAATTTGCTCTGTTTTAATGCGAAGCGTTAGCTAGTTCTTACACAAAGTTTCCAGGATAAAAGTCTATATACACAGCACGTGATCGTCCTACCGAGGCATGTCCATCGCGTGCTGCACGTCGGCGTGGTCCAAGCGGCAGCAACCGAGGATCTGCTCCGGGAGCTCGTCGTCGGTCTCGCCCTGCAGCACGAAGCCAATGTCGATCACGAGCTTGGACGTCTTGTCGAGCAGCAGGTGGATCCCGCGGCGCGCAATGTACGAGAATGAGTGGATGTCCACGACGATTTCCGTGCTGCCGTCGTTGAAGTGGTAGATCCGGTGCTGTGGCCGCGTGAGCACGGGCGTCGAGTTGTGGCTTGCGAGCAGCTTCTTCCCCATCCCCGTGACGCCGCACTCGTCCTGGTTCGTCACCTGCGCGATCACCTTGAAGCGGTCGGTCAAGGTCGTGTCGCTGCCAGCGCTGAGGAACCTCTTGAGCAGGCGCAGCGCCGGAGTTGTTGGGTCTTTGAGCTCCTGTTTGTGATAGCAAAAGGATCAACCACCTGCTAGTCTTACCCTGTCATGAGAGATCATACACTTCATCAACGCACCTCATGCACGGCTTTCGGGATCTTCCAGTAGAGTACGAGGCTGAAGCCTGGTCCGTTACTGCTCGCATCTCCCCACACGCTCGGTGCGTACGATGGCAACTGGCAGAACAGAATATTAATGATGAGCATGTGAGTTACCATAGCTGAAGCACAAGCCTTGTGACAATGACCACATAACACACCTGAGCGTTAATGATGAAGATCTTGTCGCCAGCAAACTCCTCGGGCAGCTCCACGCGCTGAGAGATTAGATCCACTTTACCGTCTGTTCGGATGAGATCGCAGCCGATGAACTCGAAGACTGCTGGCAACGATGGCTACAGACACGAACAGAAAGCAGAAATCGTCAGACCACCATGCGCCACAACGACCGGAGAAGGCATAACAATGCTAGCAATATCAAGCAGCACCAGATAGAACCGCACACGCACCTCTTTTCGCTTCGTCTTCTTGTAGTCCAGGCTTCGCACCAAGAACGTCTCGCCTCGCGACGTCGCCCATGAGTGCGGCACATTTGTGGAGCGACCACTTTCGTTCATGGTGGTTTGCGTCATCGAGCTGCCCATTCGGAACTTGTTGAGTGCTCCTGCAGCAACGCCGCTGTACTGTACTCCGTCATGCGCACTGCCATCAAGCACACCCTCATCACCAGCAGTCATCCCAGGACTACCTGCTGTCGCTCGGTGCAGACAGCACATCGTCGGGTTCTCGCAGCAACCCACTTCAGTACTCAGCACCGCAGCGTCCAAGCGCTGCTCGTCGATGACAAAGCCACCATGGCGGGCGAAGTCTCGCGCTCCGAGATGTCCAGCCGTCGTCACAATTGGAGCAGCAAACTGGGGTCGCGGGTTGTAAATACTCAGCATGTACCCCATAGTAGCAAGGCTGCACACGACGAGCTTGCCCAGCACGTGCTCGGACGCCAGGCACTTCATGGCGATGATGTTCACCACAAACCCAACAATCAGACACTGCTTCGTACCTTCGACCGCCACTTCCAGTCTCCAGGGCGATAGCGACTCGCTTGTTAGCGGTGACAATTGGTGCGTGATGATCGGTGGCGGAAGCGGCTTTTGGGGCGACGCCGAAGTGGTGACAAGCGGCCTTGGAACAGGCAAACTGGCACTGCTTGCACTCGTCGGTTCTTGTATCGATGCACCTGCACCTTCAGCAGTGGTTGACGAAGTTGGCGTAACCACAGCCGTGGTTACATGGACAATCTCCTTCAGCTGCTGTTCCTGCTGTTCTTGAAGCAGCTTTTGGCGGTAGAGCTGTTGATGAGACAGCACTGGAGCTATACATAGCAACGAGTTTAGCAGTTAGCAACACACACCAAAGCTCAATTTAAAGCAGGAGAGAGAGGCTACCTCCGTCCTGGGACGCTCTCTGAGTGTGCTTCCGATTGATTGATGCCGCAATCGCGTGTGTCCACAGATCAAAGTCTGCTTCATTGTCGGCGCACAACTACGGATACACTCAGCAAGTCGCGTTAGATAACCACATATCAGAAAAATGCAGTCAAACCGAGTTCTCGTCAACAAACATGTACCTTGTACTGCACGCCGCGCTTGGAGTCGATCTCGTGCAGAGATAATGTCGAGACCTGGAAGAAGTAGCTCGTCGGTGCGCTCTTCGCAAGCGACTTTTCAAAGAGCAGCGACACGTTGTCTACATCCAAGTCGAATTCACCTCGGTACCACGGATGAGTCTTGCACAAGTACAGCAAGTTCTGCTGATGTTGTCCGCTCTGCTGTTGCTCGGCATCTGGTGAGCTCTTGAGGTTTGTTGAAGAAGGTTCCTTGGCGCTCACAGCTTCATCTCGACCAAATGATCTCCTTGAACTACCACCGATATCCGACTGTCTTCCTGAGTGAGCAGCCATGACTGGCGAGAGCAATTCTCCAGAAGTTCCGTCGTCGTCTCCTTCCATGTGGACAATGTTGCCGTGCGGGGCTGCTGAAATCAGATTCGCTGGGTTGTGTCGGTAGTACGACAGGATTCCATTTTGCCGGTCAAGCACGAACCATCTTCGATGCCACGAGCGCTTAGACCACTTCCCGTCGCTGATCTTGTGCAAATAGCCGCAGACGTAGTTCTTGCTCACCTGTGACTCGGACGAGAACGAAAATCCCGCAGCGAGTAGCGACGCTGCACCTGGATGATCCGAGGGTTCACTGCCGCTGCCACTTGATGCTGGCGCTTTCGTGTGTCCATTGTTGTGCACTTGCGACTTTCCAACGTGGAGGATGCTTCGACCGACGTTGCTGACCTTGGAGATGCCGCCGCCTACGGCTTTCCCGATATTCCGACCCATCTTCTGCACGCCTCGGGATCGCAATGACGATGCTGACCCACGTCCTGAATTCCGATTAAAGCCATGCTCCCCACCACCAGAAGAAAGTGGTGTGGGTGGTGCAGCTCGCGCCGATTGTCTGTCATCATCATCGTGACTGATGATGAGCCCAATGCCTTCTTCTTCTTTGCTGCGCGCGTAGCTCGTGTCATCGTGTGCGTCCGAGAACCCTCCATCATGGAAACTCCCAGCAAACTCTTCCATTTCCGAGATCTGATCCGAGTCGTAGAGCTCATCCGAGTCTTCACCGCTGTCTTCGCCGCCAATGAAGTCGAACGAGCTGAAGTGGCCGCTCTTCTGCTTGTCCATGCGGCACGATGGACTGTGGTTCAGTGGATCGCTGCCATAGAATAAAAATACAAATCAGTCCTACAAATTCGCAAGTCTCAGCATCTGTATAGAAACCAATTCCTTACACGTTTGGGCGGAGGTCGTCGCTCGTGCGAACCGAGAGCGGACTCGAGGGGAGCGGCGACGGAGGCACGTGGCTTGCTAGGTACTGAACAGCATCATGCATTTTAATCAGAGGGACAGGATTGCAAGAGACGAGTCAGTCGATTAATTTAATCAGGATATCAGCAAATGCAAGACCTTACGTCCATCAGGACCGGGTACTGCCGGACCCACTCGACAAACTGGGAGTTGCCCAGGATCCCGCCGATCGGGATCATACATTCTTCAAAGGCTGCGTAGAATTTCTGTTGGACAACACACATAGCGAAGCGACAACAAAATAATAAATCATTTAGCGTATTGGCAAGAGATGCACACTAAACGATTTTCCCCTCCAATCGCCAAAAGCTCATTACCTTTGGAATGACGTTTAAGTCTTCCAGGTACTCCAGCAGATACAAATAATCCTTCTCATAGATGAAGCCCTCGTCTCTGTCATAGTGTAACACGTGCAGACATACACACATGCGTGAGATGGCTTTCGATAAATAAAACTATATTATCCAGCACCTCGCAAGCAACATGAAACAATAAATAAAGTGACAAGAAGGCTTTCACGAACCTTTCGGTGGAGTAGATGATCGTGTACATGGTGAAGATGTAGCTGATCCGGTCCTCCGTGTTCCCACTGGCAGCATCAAGAGAGGCGTAAGTCATAACACACCAGCCAGGCAGTAAGCCCACACGACCAGCATAAGCCATGCGGACGTACACGTAGCAGAGCGCGAGGATGCAGATGAACGCTTCTTTCGAAATGTAGTCCCCAGGACAGACCTCAAAGCACTTCATGGTCACGTCTGTTCATCCACACACGCAACATTGCGTATTGTTTCGTTAACATGCGGTATCCCCATTATTGCACGTGCCGACACCATGATAGATAGACGCACACAGTGCATATCGCATATCGACCTGTGCATATTGCAATATGCAACACGTTACCTCCAAAGAGCCCACGCAGCAGCTTGGATGACAGCAGCCCCTCCTTCCTGGCCACCAGCCGATGCTCTCGGTCTTCCGTCGCATCGCCCTGCAACACATTCATAATATCGCTTCCATCGTGAGCGATCACACAACAAACACACCTTCAAACTCCCCAAAGCGTCTTCAATTATGGACTGCGCACTGCTCACCTTGAACGTCAGCCACGCGACCGTGAACTCCCCCGAGTCAACTACACACGCACATACACACAGTGTGCACACATACACAGCAACCATAGCAATGTAAGTGCGTCGTTCTGGCAGATCACGCCCAATCTTGCGCGTGGCCGGCCTTCCCGCCCCCTTAGCGAACCCACTCGTCCGCCAGGCGCCGGGGGTCAGACGTACACATGCAACAGTGGGAGATAGAGCTGGCGAGCGACAGCACGTACAGGGCCGGAAGAACTTGCGCTCCTTGGACGCCGCGGTGCCCATCTTGCACGCAGCGACGTGTGTCCGAATGGGGGCCAAAGTATCGAAGCGTTGCGCCGACTGGACACCTCTTTAAAACTGAAACCAAAAATTACACAAATACACGAATTGACTACGAGAGTAGACTGTCAAGAATTCTTTATTACTAAAAATAGGAGATGTATTTTGAAAGAATGGAGAAATTAGCCATTTTCTGAGTTTTTTGCTGACTGGATGAATCCTTTCAGATGCGTTGGCTAATTGCGAAAAGCTCCATAGCAAAGCATGGCAAATGCGAGAGAGAGTGCCATTAGGATCGTCATTATGGCGTCTATCTACGAACCAACTCTCACGCAAGCTACGCAGTATGCTTCTGTGGCACAACAGGAGACGCTCAAAGAGCGACGCGATCGAGGGTCCGCACGGTGACATGGACGCCGGGAAGGAAGCTGTGTGGAGCCGCACCACTAGCTGCGGTGCTGTCACTTGAAGCTTCTTTCGGTGCGGCTGAGGGAAGCGCACGTGCGATCTGAAGCTTG
>JAASFV010000814.1:0-14745 GCA_023334015.1 Globisporangium paddicum
CGCCTTCGCAGCGGTCGAGATGCTCCTTGGAACCCCCAGTCCGACGCCAGCTCCGACATCGAAGCCTGCGGTTTTCGATCGGTGCTCTGGCCTGGGCGAACGCATTTGTGGCGAGCTCTTGTGTGCCTGGGATGGTACCACTTGCAGCTCGTGGCTGTGGGTTCTATATGTCTCACTTAGTTCAGTATAAAAATTATCTTAGTTTAGTATGTGCGCAACCTTTATCCTAGTCAAAACATACCAGTGTTGTTTTTGTATTTCCCCAAGTTTATGTACAAACTGTTATGTCTTAAATAATGGTCATCAATATTTGTAAAGTATCGTAAATACCGGTATCCGGACAAAGGTACCGTAAGCAAAAGCTGCAACAAGGTTACGAGGTGACAGCAGCAGCGATGATGGCGGAATCGCTCGATGTCCCGTCACTAGACGGGCATGCGCTGGAGGTGGAACACCTGCTGACGCACGAGCTGTTGCTCCCGCTGGACAGTGCTGCTTTGGACGCGCGCTCTGCAGACGGCGGCGCTGGCATGTGTGCCACGGACCTTGACGCGCTCCGTGGCAACGAGCTCGATATGCTGCTGGGGTTGGAGCCGGAGAACAGCAGCGCAGAAGATGATGCTCCCGTTCTCACACAAGACTCACAGCAAGAAGAGCAGACGGCAATCGTGAAAGTGCACCCGCGCCGCAACCGCAAGCGTCGCAAACACGAGGTCGACGCGCTGCGTGTTGAGGAGAAAGAGCTCAGCCAAAGGCTTACACAGCTACAGGTGCAGATGCAGCAGAGCGCGCAGGGAGGCCAGCTGACTGTGAAACTCAAGCTCCCTATCAAGGAAAGCAGCAACTTGCCCACACGACCAGGACAGCTGAGTGGACTCAAGATCAGCACGTCGGCCTCGCGTGATTCGTCAAGCTCGTCGTCTGGGATCTGGGAGTTGCTCGCATGGTTCCAGCGTGAAGAGGTGCGCGCGTCCATGGAAGAGAACATGCGGCTGCGAGCGTTGTATCGTGACCAGCTGCTCATGCTCAAACATCTCGAGGCCATGGCGCCCAAGCATTTCTCCCAGACACATGTACGTACATCTTCCATTTGGCAGTATGCACTGATGGGTCATGCTTCTTTTACACTGATGATCACTTCATATTGCTGCTACAGAAGATGATGAGCCCAGAATGGCTCCAGGACCAGCTCCAGGTCAGCGGGGTGAGCGCGCTCGCAACGAAGCGCGCACGACATGACCCTTTCGACGACGATTTCGCGATTTTCGCCTCCCTGGGGCGCGATTTTGACGCGATGTACCTGAAGACCGACGCAATCCTGAACTGCGCGGGACTTGCGAACTCTGACAATCGAAGGCATATTGGCATGACGCCAAAGCGGGGCGCGAACGGCATTTACTTCCTCGAAACCCTATTTTCCAAGATGATTCGATGTGATGTCCACACGCACGATGAAGCGCTGTGGAACCTCCTCATCAACGAAGAGCTCTACACGCATTATGGCGTGTACGAGGTGCGTACCAAGCCAAGTGATATGACTTCGGCAGTGTCTAGCCTAATGTTGTGGACTTGTTGTGTATGTACGTGGCTTAGGTTCGAGAGCTCACCAACGACGTCGTGCTCCGAAAGATCGTCAACAAAATCATCATGCCACACGAAGAAGGCACGCTCATCAAACGCATGGCGCTCAAGCGGTATATTGAAGCAGACCGCGTGATCGTGGTCTGGGACTCGGTGCTCGAGGTCACAGGCTCCATCTCGATGCGCCTTCGCGAACGAGGCTGGAAAGTGCTGCGGCGGCCGCACGTGTATCCAGACAACCATGACGGCGCCAGCCCGCTCTCCATCGAGCAGCTCTGTGTTCGCATCACGCCCGAGCTCTGCAGCACCTACGCCGAGCAGGATATCGCAGCTGGCTCGCTCACAAATGCGGTCGTGAACTCGTACCAAGAGCACCTGATGATGCTGCATCACCTCGACAAGGACTCTTTCAAGGCGCACTTCAAGAAAGCGGTCGAGACTCTTCTGAACCGGGTCAATCAAACGTGAGACGCGTGAGTATTTCCTATTATAAACCTCAGTCCGCATTCATCATGTACTCAAAATGCTGGCGTGTAAGTCGGTTAGCCGCTCGGGCGAGTCGGCCATCTGACTCAGAGAGGCACGGACCTCGGGCACTGAGCTGGATCCTCGTCAATTCGTCAGCTCGTCATCCATGGCTTGTGTGTGGATGGGAGGCCACGTACGACATCCCTTGTGAGGACTTGGACACAACATTCGTTGTCGTAGGCCTGTATGGGCTAATAAAATTGCAGCCCCGCTCCATGTCCTGCCTGTACTGTACCAGCATGCACTTGTCAATGCAGAACAGGTACTGACGAGCCCATGTCGTACTGACGAACCACTGCAGAAAGCCAGCTTGCGCGCCTCTTGTTAACAGCACATGTGGAATTCCATGCTCTCTGGCAGCAGATGGGCCACTTGAGCAACGGACATGTGCCACTGAGCAATAGCCAAGAAGAGCTCAGACCAGTCATTTTATCAGAGCCCAGAGGAATGATCGAGTCTGAATAGACTGTCCCGTACCAGTACTTGTACATCGACAATCCCAATCCACTTTTTCTTTTTTTTTCAGCACTTGTCCCAATGCAAATCCCGCGTGGGATCAGAACTTGTGGTCAATGGCGCCATCGTATTGCATGCTATGTACCAGCATTGCGTTATGGCCAAACGATTGTGCTCATGCGGCTATTGTATTGCACGCTACTTCGTATGTAAACAGAGGAGGGCGTCATGACCATCTGGACGAGGAGGGAGCTGAATGCCATTTATAACTTGAAGCAGCCTGCTGTGCAACCTCATTCTGAAACACGCCACTTGCACCGCACACCACTGGAGATCAAGATGACCCAGGGAGGCGACTCGCAATGCCAGAGCTTTGCTCCGGAAGACTACTACTACAGTGCGCTGCTGGACGATATTGGCGGCGATTTCCTCTTTGAGCTCGACAGTCTCCTGCAGAGCGTCGGAGATTTCAACAGCGTCGAGATGAAGCCCGAGGCGTCTGCTAATGATGGCCTTGACCACGGTTGCGTCACCGTGGTCGTGGCACTGGACCAAGTCGACGAGGCTCCCTGGTCAGGCGCTGCCGCGATGCTCGCCTCTTCCATGGGAGACGCCAGCCCAACCAGTGGCCCCGAGCCTTGGTCTGCAGACGCGGCGTGTTCACCTGTAAAGCGCAAGCCGGCGAAGACGATGCCGAGCCAGAATCGATCCAGGAAGCGGCAGCGAGACGAGCTCCTGGAACTCCGAGCGAAGGCCACCGAGCTCCAGACCCAGCTTCAAACGCTACTCCGCAGTGGTGATGATACCAACCAACACAGCCCGAAGCAAATGCAGAGCTACCTGGACGAGAGCCTGGCCTGGAAGCGCGTATCAGCGAGTGAGCAACAGCTGACGGAGCAAGGCATGGCAGAGAACCTGACGCTCCGAGCGATCATCCACGAAAACGAGTTCATTTGCAAGAGCTTCAGCAACACGTGCGCCAAGGCTCGTGACGCCCCTGTGTCGGTACGTTCAAGATCGAATAAGAGATGGACGATTGTGCCTCTCACATGTTGCTAACCTCTTGTTCTCTTTGGCTTATTTATATATGCAGATCGGCATCCCAGGCTTCACCTACGCCGGCGTGAAGAAGCCAGCGGTGCTACAGGACTGGACGATTTTTGACTCACTCCACCGGGGTCTCGACGTGCAGTACCAGCAGTTCAGCTCGATCCTGGACACGCACAACTTCACGAACCCGAGCGTGAAGGCCAAGCAGCGCAACCAGTTTAGGACCGACAGCGACGGCCAGCTCTTCTTTGAGCACGCGAACCCGCAGGTCTTCCCGTTTGCGGCGAGCGCTGTGAGTCAGGCGTTCTGGCGGCTCATAAAATGCGGATTGCTCACGCCCAGCAACGGAGAATTCAAGGTACGAGCCATGTACTTTTCTCGATAGAACCAGTGTCTTATATTCACGAAGCTCACGATCGTCCTCTTGCTATACTACAGGTCTGTCGCGCCATGGGCAACACTCTCTACATGACGCTGACTGACACGATCTCGCTCCCCAACTCGCCAGACTCGACGATCCGAGCGTGGGTGACGATGAAGCGCTTCAGCGAAGGTGATCAACTCGTGGCGGTGTGGCGCGCCAGAATGGAAATCCAGCACACGTGCACGGTTCGGCTAACCGATTGTGGTTGGAATACCACACGAGGGCTCATTGGTGCCAATGGAGTGGCAAGGGATCTCAAGTTGGCGCCCTGCATCTTGCAGACGCACGTCCACTCGTATCCAGACCCGGATTGCCCGACCAGCAGGGCGGAGATGGTCGCTGGGTCCTTGACCGAGAAGGTCATGGTGCAGTTCCACAAGAACATGACCATACTCAACCAGAAGATCGAAAACATCCTCCTGGACGAGGTGCTCACTATTGCTTAATTTGAGAAAGATAAATATAATTCTCAGTAGAAATCGAGTACTCTTGTATAAAGAGAAGCTTCGCTCGGAGTAGGTCACTGCCTACTGAAGCAGTGGGTAGATGTACTGGTCGTACACCTTGTTAAAGTCGCACCCGTTGTTCGCAGTCAGCGATGTCGGCTCGGTGCTCGCGATCCAGCACTCGTGCGGCACATTTGCGATAGCGTGCTGCAGTAGTCCGCCTCGCTTGTCGAGCGTGCGCAGGCCGTACGAGTCGGACTGGTACTCGGGCGTCTCGTTCACAGCGAGGACCTTGAGCTGCTCGAATTTCGTCGCCACCTCCTCGACGGTGGCCACTTCCGAATACTGACCCAGCATAGAGGACTGCCAGGGCGCGATGAAGCCATCCGAGGGCGACGCGAGAAAGTGCGCGACTTGGAGCTTGAGGAAGTTGTGCTTGCGACGCTGCTGGTCAGCGAGGCAATACTCAGGATTGGAACTGGTGTTGCAGTTGTTCATATTGTTGTAGAGCGGGAAGAAGGCGCTCGTGTTGACCCACTGGTCGTGAACTGGGAACCGCGGGAGGTTGACTGCCGAAAGCGCGCTCTGCAGGTCGACTCGACTCGTGACGTTGACGCCCAGGTCGGCCTGCATCTTGCCGCGGAGATCCTGGACCGAGTAGGACGAGAAGTTCATGAGTGACACCGGGATGAACGATGGCCCGAGTGCAGTCACGAAGAGTTTCGTTGGGCCAGCGTCGTCGGGCTGAGGACCAAAGAACACGCCATTCTGCACACCCGCGAGACTGACGTACTTGTGCACGTTGTGGTCGTCCATGTCTTCGATCACGCCGCGCGAGATGGCGCCGCCGAGCGAGTGGGCCATGAAGATGTAGCCATCCTTGAAGCGCTCGTCCTGGCTCACGATGCCTCGGACCTGCGAGATCGCGAGCGCCACCTGGCTGCGGATGTTCGTGGCCGTGCAGTCGTCCTCGCAGAAGGAGAGTGCGATGAACGTACGGCCTTCCGCTGTGAGGTTCTTCTCGAAATTGTAGGCCGACGACGAGTTGAGCCCCGCGCCGTGGAAGAAGATGACGGGCAGTGCGCTGGCCAAGTGGTTCGTATGGTGGAGGGGAGGCTGGTCGCCGCAGCTTTGCGAATTGGCGGAGACCAGAAGAGTGGACGTCAGGGCCAGGAAGAACACGGCGATTGGTCGGAGCATGATTGGCTGGCTGGCTGGCTGGCTGGGTGGGGTCTTAAAATAAAAGGCTGGTGGGGTTGTTGGGCTCGACAGGGAAAATAAAAGTGAGCAGTGTACAAGATCTCAATTGTATTGCTGAGCTCCAAGATGTGTGAGCTCCAAGATGAAGTGTCCACACCCCGAAGACAGAGTGACAGGCCTTCGAAACGTCATTCTCGCGTAGGACAGGAAGCGAAACAAAGTGGATGCGGGTGGTCAACAACTTCTTAAATCGTAATATTTGACTCGGAGTAATCGATGCAGTCAGTTGTGCGTTGGACAGCGATGACGAGTCTCACCCAGTGAAACTGGCGGTGAACATCTTCAGCTTCATGCTGGTGCTCCGCCACAGACGTACTGGTTGGTATCCAGTGCCACTGCTGTATCTGAGACGTCAGTGCTGAACGCAGTACCTACCGATGTCTGCGTAATCAAGCGAAGAAATTTCCCGTTTTTGTAGCGGACATCTCGGATTCACCTTGAAATCCAAGTATATTACCAAACCGGTACTGTATACGGTACCGGTATTTCTATAATACCGTTACCTCCCGAAATAGAGCGCCCTCCCTCTTATTTATGGCGCTTCTTTATGGTACATGTGTCTTCCAACAACGTTCGTGTCTTGTAACATAGTCTGCTAGAGTAAACCTTCTGAACACATCATCACCCTGGTCACACGTAAGCAAGCTGTTGTGCAGAACACATCAACATGAGCGTGACCAGCGTCCGCGAGCGCGTGTTTCCGTCACCGTCGCCGTCGCCGACGACAGCGCTGGTGCTGGATGCGGACGAGTTGCTGCTGCTCGTACTGCAGGAGGCGCCGATTGAGGCCGACAGCAGCGACGGTAGTGGCGATACGGACGAGGCGGGCGCTGGCGACGACGGGGACAGGAAGCACGAGCAGAGCGCGGCATCAGGTGATCGAGGGTGTGGTGGTGGGGACTCAACTGAGAGCACATATAACGAGAGCGCGAGTGGCGTTGCGCATCCTGCTAAAGGCGCAGTCGTAGTACAGACGCAGAAGAAAACAGAGCAGCAGGAGAAGGTCGTGAAAGTGAACCCGCGACGCAACCGCAAGCGGCGTAAGCACGAGGTCGACGCTCTGCGCATCGAAGAGAAGGAGTTGCTGGAGAAGCTCCAGCAGCTCCAGCTGCAGCAACAGGTCGCTCTCATACAGGGGGACGGCAACTTGGTGGCGACGAGTGTGGATTTTCAAGAGGAGCAGGCTGACGCGTCGCAGTCCGGACAGCAGAGCCAGTGGATCGTGATCAAGAAAGAAAGTGCTGCGTCGTCATCAGCGGCCACGACCAGTATTTGGGAGTCGCTCGCTTGGTTCCAGCGAGAGGAAGCGCGCACGGCGATGAAGGAGAACCAGCGGCTCAAGACGCTCTACCAGCAGCAGCTCCAGATGCTGCAGCGGCTCGAAGCCACATACAACATCCCACAATCTACTCTGCACGGGGTACGTCGTCGTCTCTTTATTTTTATACTCACTATTGCTTTTATTTAATTATCTATGATGTATTGTGCAAACTAACAAATAACTTCTATGTTTGATATTGTAGGAGCTGAGCTACTGGCAGCAAGACTTTAGTGACGCCGCACTGATGAAGCGCACACGCACCGACCCGTTCGACGCTGACTTTGCGATTTTCGCGTCGCTCGGCCACGATTTTGAGGCCCAGTACCTGAAGACCGACTCGATCCTGTCGTCCGCTGGGCTCACGAACTTTGACGGCCGCATGCACCAAGAGATGATGCCAAGAAGGGGCGAGAACGGCATTTACTTTCTCGAGAGCGCGTTTTCGAAGATAATCCCGATTGACATGCACGAGCACGACGAGCGGATCTGGACTGTGTTCGCCAACGAGCAGCTGCATTCGCACCATGACTCTTATGAGGTATACTCTGCCGTAAAATGATCTACTCTGTTACTCATGTTCGCTTGTTGTATTGCGCGAAAGGCTCATTTTATTTTGTTGTCATGCCGTACGATCAGGTTCGAAGCCAGACAAACAACACAATCTTCCGGAAAATCGTCGACACGATTCGGTTGCCGCAGGCCGAGACGACGTCGACGCTCATTCGCCGTACCGCTATCAAGAGATACATCGAAGCAGAGCGCATTGTCGTCGTGTGGGACACTGTTTTAGAAATTGTCGGCTCGGTGTCGATGCGACTGCGGGAGCGAGGCTGGAAACAGCTGCGGAGACCGCACACCATCCCTGAACATCACACTAGTGGCCCATTGTCAGTCGATCAGGGGTGTTTTCGCGTCACGCCGGAGCTCAGAACCACATACCTGGAGCAGGACATCGCCGCCGGCTCACTGACGAACACGGTAGTGTCTTCGTACCTGCGGCGCTTGAGGACGCTGCACCACCAGAGCAGAGACATGTTCATCGCGATGTTTGGAAACATGTCGATTCACGGCGCGTGCCACAAGAGCAGACACAAGAACTGCCCGAGAGCTGCTGCTGACTCCGCTCCACCAGCACCACCCGCACTGCGTTCCTATTCCGTGGTGTTGTAAGTAGTGCTACGAGCAGGTTTTGCATATTGAATATGGGTTATCGGGCTGACTAGAATGGGAAAGCAATGTGTATTGTACAATGTTGAGAACCTCTCTGGCTGACTGTGTGGGATTTTCTTAGCTTGATGACAAACCTCCTCACCCGCTACCCACGATAGCCTTGCTGAGCCAGTCGAGTCCCTCGTAGACGCCTTCGCCAGAGACCGCCACAGCTGCCTGAATGTGTCGCGGGTTGCGCGTCACGTGGTCGAGGTTGAGCTTGTTGTGGATCTCGAAGGTCGTCATGCAGCCCGGGTGGTCCTGCTTGTTGGCGTACACGAGCAGCTTGGCGTCGCGCAGCTCGTCGTGTTCAAAGAGCCGTGTGAGTTCCTCTGCGGCCTCGTCAATGCGGAAGCGGTCGGCGGCGTCGACGACGAAAATGACGGCGTCCGTGTTCTGCAGATAGAACTTCCAGAGTGGACGCAGCTTGCTCTGGCCGCCAATGTCCCAGGCCGTGAACTCGATGTTCTTGTACTTGAACGTTTCGACGTTGAAGCCGATGGTCGGGATCGTCGTGATGGCTTCGCCCAGCTTGAGCTTGTAGAGCAGCGTGGTCTTGCCCGCTGCGTCGAGACCGAGCATGAGGATGCGGCAGGGCTTGGTCCAGTATGTGGACAGCGAGTCGAGGGCCGACTGCACGTAGCTCGAGAGGTAATTGCCCATGGTAGTTCTGGTTGGTGGAGGCTGACTGAGTGGTGTAGAGGAGTCGGATTGGTGAATGAGGTTCTTGTACTGGGGGTCTGTGAGGTCGAACGTGGAGAGATGAATGGGTACACAATGTGTAAAAAGTGTAGCCATGTGTCATGGCAATCAACTTCGCGTTGTCGAACATTTATTCGCTAAAATAGTTGGAGCTTAAATGAGCTGCCGGAATTTGATTGGCTAGAATCACCAGCTGGTATCTTGATTACAGCGCCCATCCTGAACTGAGCCAGTCCTGTTCTTCTTCGATAGTACCTTGCGTCTTAGGGGAGACCGTGATGCCGACATCTCTTTCTCTACATCCCATCCCTACTTTCACGATCCATCCTGGCAGCCGCTTGCAGAGCCACACTACTGAGTTCGCATCCATTAGCAACTGACGGTCTCACTGCACTCTCAAGCGACGTCTGCTATCTCGACTACATCTTCACATGCGACGGACAAACTTACTGGGACTTTCACCTCCACTGAGCCCATGCAGTGAACTTGCATGTGTCGGTACTCGAACGCCTCGTATGCGTTGTGCCAGATCGAGGCCAGCGCTTTTGGAAATGGCAAGTCATTCTAGTGTGGGAACACATCGGCATGGCTTTTCGGAAATGGTAATCCACCAAAACCACTTCTTCGTTTTTGCCTCTGCACCCAGGTCCGAAAATCTACTTTACCGTGTCCAACGATATAAAATCTGTGCCTAGTCGAATGAGACAGAGCACACATCGTCGAGACGAATTGCACCACCAATCAATCACGCAAACTATTTAAACTGTTTATGAAACTGTTCATTTCACTCTGCTGCGAGTGTCCAACTGCCTCGTCCTGCAAAAGAAAGTTTGTTGCTGGATTATTAAAGTCGAGCAGCTCGCTTTCATAGCAACTAGGCAGCTTGACTTCCAGTAGCGTTAGATCTATATCGATATGGCGGATGAAATGCCACGAAGTGTGCGAGCTTAAGCAAATAAATATCAATAGAACAATAATTAATAATAATTTCAATCAAACATGTATTAGTATTAGTATTAATATTTCAGCCTCAATAGCATGAGCTCTGGAGAACACTCACCAACTGAATACAACGCTAGCAACAAACCCCAACTGCTCTGGCCTCTTCAGCGACAGCATCCGAGAACTCGTTGGGATTTTTTTCTTTATCTGGTGTGTTTGTTTTTGCAAAAAAAATCCACGATCTCTCCATACTTGCTCATCTCCATCTTGTCCTTTCGACTAGAGGGCGAACCCAGTTCGTTCACTCGATCGATCTAGGAAACGGCACGACGTTAGTGACTCTATTGCGTCCTTCTCGCAGGCGTAGGACTCGCAGCTCGTATCCAAACTCATCACCACCAGTGCTCGACAGGCTCAACTCACGTGAAGCGTCCCCGCCACCGTGTGATACGATAGTGATGTGGAATACTGAGCAGCTCACTAAGTACATACCTCAACCAGGCAGTTTGGCTGCGAAGCCACTCGACTTTGTTCAAATCGCAAGGATTTGGAAACTGTGGAGAGCGGCGAGCTTCGCCAAAGACAAAGCAATACATGTACATATACCGAGGAAAGCACTCGCCAACCGAGTATGGAAGGCACGCGCGACAACATCCATCGTCGCCATAAAGTACTCACTCCACTGCGAACACGTGAGCAATAAAATCTACCAGTTCTCCTCATTTCCTTTCGACTAAAGGATGAACCCATTTCCCTTAAGATTGGTCGTTGGTGGACACGAAGTACAAGACACCTCTGTAGACTTAGATCTCTACTGTCAACGCTACGATAGACACGGTGAATAGTAGCGATTCGATCGCGTGTTTTTCTGTCCGGCGTGGGACTCACGGGTTGCATCCACAGTCACCGCAACCAAGGCTCGACATATAGTCAGTACAACGTTGACGGGTCGCTTCAGGTGAGTAGTATTCAGCTGGTGATGTGATAGTGAAATGGAAAGACTGTGCGCGGGTGGTGTCGCTGCACATACAAACATCAGTGGATTTCCATCGACCTAGTGGAGCTCCCATTTTCAAATCGCACACGAATCAACCACTTCAACCGCCATCCAGCCAATGATCAAAGCCTGCTCTACAGCTTTAGTTGCGAAAATGGACTCGCACGAGCTGTACACGCGCCAAGACTCGGAGGAACTCGATGAGCACCAGCTCGACCTAGAAGTGAATCGTTTCCTTGAGGCTGACTTTGCACGCCAGCAGCTGAACAATCGAAGTGCAACAAGAGCTGACCCACTGAGCGACGAAATGCGCTTCATGGACATCCGTGACTCGATCGACATCCCTGACTTAGACTTCGCTGATAGCCACCACTCACCTACCACGACAGAGGTCTCTGTGCCTAGGCCATCGCTTCGCGTGGTGATCCCGGCAAGCGCTCTCCTCCTCCCACCACCACCACCACTACCGGCAAGCAAGGCGCGACCCAAGCGCAAGGCAGAGAAGCAGACCTGGTCGGCAATCTGGAGCAAGCGACAGAAAGCGGTGAAGAATGAGCTGCTGAGCTTGTACCAGCAGGTCAACAATCTCGAGGGCAAACTCGACGAGCTCCAGAGAAACTCCAGCACTTCAGAAGCAGACCTCAAGCGCATTCTAAAGCATGAAATCGCCGCAAAGCATAAATCTGAAGCCGAGAATGCGAAACTCAGACGAATACTGGAGACCCAGCTCGAGACCTCGCATAATGTAGCTCAAGCGCTTCAGAAATTTGAGATCGAGGATCACGCTTAAGAGCATAAAGAAATATAAATATGTTTGTCAATTTGAAATGTAATACCATTAGAAAAGAGCACAGTCTTTGCACTGTACAACATAAAACTTACGCGCTCTCTGACAGTGTCTTGCTAAGCCAGTCGATACCTTCGTACACTCCGTCGTCAAAGATCGCCACCATCGGCTGGATGCGGTGCGCGTTTTTCGTCACCACGTCCAAGTTGAGCTTCTCGCGGATCTCGTCGACCGACATGCACTCGGGGAGGTCCTGTTTATTCGCAAGCACCAGCAGCTTTGCATTGCGCAGCTCTTCGTGCTGGAAGATGCGACGCAATTCGTCCGCAGCCTCGATGATTCGCTCTCTATCGGCCGCGTCGACGACGAAGATGACGGCGTCCGTGTTCTGCACGTAGTGGCCCCAGAGGCCTCGGATCTTGGTCTGGCCGCCGACGTCCCAGGCTGTGAACTCGATGTTCTTGTACATGAACGTCTCGACGTTGAAGCCGATGGTCGGGATCGTCGTGACCACCTCGCCAAGCTTGATCTTGTAGAGCAGAGTCGTCTTGCCGGCTCCATCGAGGCCCAGGATGATGATGCGGCACGGCGTGATCCAATACGAGGACAGGTAGTCAAGCGTCGACGTCATGTAGCCCGAGAGGTAGTTGCCCATAGCTGATTGGGTAGAAAGTGGTGGTGGTGGCGGCGATAGGTGATGGAGAAGCAGATTGGGGAATGAGCTTTGTGAGACTGACTGAAAGAGCCCATGGGTTGATTGTGGCTTTTCAGCTCAAAAGATATACTTGGGTACAAAATTGATGCCAATCATTCCCAGGTGGCGAGATTTGATTGGTTGAAAGTAAAGTTCAGCTAAAATACTGGTAATGACGTGGTTAGCGATTCCTCATTCACTGTTTAACTCAAAACACCACGCATGGTTGCTGCAGATGGCGAATCAGACCTAGGTGGTGAATCTAGCTCCAAGTTCGTCCATGCCGGCGTCGTTGATCAAGACTTCGATGCGGACGTGGCTCGATTCCTCCTCTCAACCGAGTTCTTCGCAGGCGCCGACGAGTACGACAGCGCAGTCACTTCTCCAATCCAGTCGGCGAATGAAGACATGCTATTCACGGACTTTATGAATTCCTTCGACATGCCCGACTTGGAGCTTGGTGATGCCAGGGAACCTACTTTAGAGCACTTTGCAATGGAATCTGAGATGGCGGGTTCGTCGACGCTGCCACCTGCTGCGGCAACCTCTATAACCTCTATAGATAGTCGTGAGGTCGCCAATTCGCTGCAAGTGCTACTTTCGCCGAGTACTCTGGCGACTAGTTCTCCAACAGCCTACCAGAGACACACGAATCCACAAGGGGAACCTGGACTGCGACCACCTCCGATGTCGAAGAAACCTCGCAAGCGAGTCAAGGATGAGCTGGAGTACCTGCGACACCAGGTCACTGCTTTCGAAGCCGAACTCGTGCAACTTAAAGAACGCTCACGTGAGAGATTGGACTCTAGTATTGGCTGGAGTACGAATTCTATCTCAGGGTCCTGGGAGGGCGTTGCCAAGCGCCAGGATCTCGAGAAACAGAAAGCGACGATGGAGAACCTGAGACTGAAGGAGACACTGAAGAGCCAACTCCAACTCGCCCGAATCTTGTCGAAACTCCTCGAATCTCGGCAGGACCTCCACGTAAGTTCTCGAATGTTTGCCTGCGCACACTTTGTTAAATCTGATGATAGTGAATCTGACTATTTGTACCTGGTTCACGATGTGCAACTTTGCAGTGGCTCGAAAGCCCACAGCTTGGACATGCGATGAACAATGACGAGAGCGTCTTTGCGATGCTCACAACCCAGATCGAGATATTGCACGGCGCGGTTGACACAGTGCTGAACGAATCTCGTCAAACTGGACCCAATCCTAGTGTCAGATCCGATGCAGAGGGCCGCGCCTTCATCGAGTTTGACGCCAGCAGCGTGCTCCCGTTCGACTTTCGCACCACGGCGAGTGCGATGTGGACACAGGTGACCACCCCATCGTCGATCAACCTTGGCGGTCGACAGTACAGGGCGATCAGCTCCACCGTCGACAGTGCACGCGCTCGATTGTCCATGAGATTGCGACTGCGTCATCAGGATTCCCAGATCGAGATGAACTATGTGGGCAAGCGCTTTATCGAGGCAGATCGTGTTGTCATTGTCTGGTGCTCGATAAGCGACGCGCAAAGCGGACTTCTGCTGATTAGTGGGGAAGAGAGAGTACGAGTACGCGAATGTGGCTGGAGCGTCATGACGGCTACCAGCGCCAGTGTCTGTCCGATGCCGATCAGTATCGAAAGTGGGACAGTTATGCAAACCATAACTCGGATAACTCCAGAGCTTAGAAGAAGTGGGGCGTCGGAGCCATCGATGGACCATATTGGGCTCCTCACGAACGCGGTGCTTGCGTTGAACCAGCAGAACCTCGCAGCGCTGCACCTGCTGATTGAAAACAAAATCCTTCGCGATGCTGTTGAACTGTAGAATCGCGAAAGACTTACTATAATACGGCTTAATATCTCTTGGGTTGACGAGTGGATAACATTGTAGAATGAAATAATCCAGCGACTTGCTGGTCAAATACGCACTCTGATGACGAGCCTGTCCTTACACTGCTGCTTACCCAAAAGGGGGCGTTGCGGAGCTAGTCAAGTCCTTCCTGCACACCTCTCCTTGAACAGTGGAGACTCCCTGGATGTGGACTCGGCTCCTCGCCATGCTGTCTAGGTTGAGCTTCGCATAGACCTCTCGTGTCGCCATGCACGCAGGCTTGTCATGTTTGTTCACGAGCACGAGGATCTTGACGTCGCGAATCTGCTCGTATTTGAAGAGCGCGTGGAGCTCATCAGCAGCCCCTTCGGTCTTTATCGAAGCCATCGACGACGTAAACCACGCCAACAGTAGTCTCCAGGTATCGTAACCACCGGGTATAATTTGACACACCCCACCGAGATCCCACGCGAGGAGCTCCGTGTTGTTGGACGCCAGCCTCTCCACACAACAATCATTCGTGAC
>JAASFV010000815.1:0-14745 GCA_023334015.1 Globisporangium paddicum
CCCCCCCCCCCCCCCCCCCCCCCCCCCCCCCCCTTATTGGCCTGTCTGGCGTCTTCCGTGTTCGCAAACTCCTCCTCAATTCGTTTGGGCGAATATTCAACCTGTGACAGTCGGTCTGCCACATCTCGACCACACAGGATTACCACCCCCGGTCTAATTACAAAGGGACGCTTGCTGGACTGTTTTCACAGTGAGGAAACACCAAGACGCGTCGATGTTGCACGGATGGGCCTTCACCCATTTCTTCAGCAATGGCATTTTGCACAGCAATTTCGTGATAAGACGCGAAAAATCGCATTTTCCATTTTTTTGGGGAGCTTGTTGCTGCCCACCTCACCAAAAAGCATCTTTTTTGGTCTGTCACATGCGTTCTACCATCTTGATTGGTCAATTATAGCTACCTTATTCCAAATACGCGTTAACCAGTGGCCAAAATGGAATTTACAGTGGTTAGGGTTGAAGCGCGGCCTGACGCTCGTCCAAACACATGAGTGTGAAGGGAGGAGCTCTTCATAATTGCACAACAGCAGCGGATCCGCCCGACGCCCAAGAAGCGTTCTCTGTCTGTCACGTGTGGGTGGGTGTCTCTGGATGGAGTGGATCGATGTGCTCAAGGACCTGAACGCGGGCACGGTGGGCGGCGTGGCCGGCATCATCGCGGGCCACCCGCTGGACACGGTCAAAGTGCGGTTGCAGACCGCCGACACGCTGCGCAGCCCGTCCGTACTACAGACGCTGCGGCAGATCACGGCCACCGAGGGCCCGCGCGGACTCTTCAAGGGGTTGCTCTCGCCCATCTTGTCCAACGCGCCCATCAACGCGGTCGTATTTGGCGTGCAGGGCGCCGCCGCGCGCGCCATCAAAGATGCGCGCGGCTGCGACAAGCTCTCGCCGGCACAGAACTTCGTCACGGGCGCCGCCGCCGGGCTCGTGCAGACCGTCTTCGCCGCGCCCTCGGAGCATGTCAAGATCCAGCTACAGGTTAACAAGAGCAACGCCAAGCAGAGTACGATCGAGTGCGGCCGCCAGCTCTACCGCGCGCACGGCGCCAGGGGGCTCTTCCGCGGTTGGGAGGTGTGTCTGCTGCGCGACATGCCGGCCTTCGGACTCTACTTCTTCGCCTACGAGGTCTCCAAGAAGCTACTCACGGGTGGCAACCCGGACAAGGAGACGGATCTCCATCTGCTGCTCGCTGGCGGCATCGCCGGGTCTGCGTCCTGGCTCGTGTGCCAGCCGCTGGACGTTGTCAAGTCCTGCGTGCAGAGCCAAGGCTTCGTGAACGAGCGCACGGCGTGGCAGCTGGCAAGAGACCACTACGCAGCGGAGGGCGCGCACTACTTCCTCAAGGGATTTGGCGCCACGATGCTGCGCGCGTTCCCCGTGAGCGCCGTCACGTTCCTCGTTTACGAGAAGACGATGCAGTTCATGTCGTAGCACTGAGCTCAGTTCACCCTATAGATACGCAACAATTATTACCACTGATGAAGAGTAAATGTATAGACGACTTCATTTTTCGAATGCAATACTAGTATCACCATCAGTAGCTACAAAATGACTGGCTGCTAGGGCTCCTCGACTGTTGCAGGCGCCGCTAGGACCGCGTCGCCAAACTTGACGTCACTCGCGGGCACTTTGCTCACGTCCGCCGCCTGCAGCGGCTGTTCACACATCGGACACGCGGGATCGATCTCTAAGTGCGCGCTCAGCTGCGAGAAGAGCGCTGGGAAAGCGCACTTGGGGCACTGACTCCAGTCGTCCTTGACCATGTGGTAGCCCTAGATATTTAAGAGCTCCATTAAACCACAGCCACCCATTCGTTATTGTTAAAAAAAAAGGTGTCCACCTCTAGAGGACACGAACGTACCGTGACGACACAATACGGGATCCAGTTCTTACACTTGGGGCAGTCGAGGTCGGCCTCTGGCAGCTCGTTGGCGCAGAACGGACAGGGTGTGGTCGGGTCCGGCGCCTGGTCCTTGTTGGGGCGGCGCACGATCGCCTCGATCTTGCGCTTGATCTCCTTGTCGATCGTGTTGCGGTACTCGGGCCGCATGAGCGTCGTGGCGTAGTCGTAGCTGTAGGCGCGCAGCCCGGCGCGCTGGCACTCAATCACGGCCGAGATGAGGATGTTGCTCACGTGTGTGGGGAACTTGGAGATGTGCTGAGCGACCCGCACCAGCATGCGCGCCGCGGCCACGTGGTCGCCGCGCTTCACGAGCTTCTTGACCAGCACGTAGCTGTGCAGTAGCATGAGCGAGTTACGCAGGTCCTGGACCACGGGGATTTTGTGCGCCTCAAGCTGCCGGTGGGTTTCCACGAGTACGTCGTGCGCCATCTTGTAGTTGCCAAGCTCCTGTTCCTGATGCGAGATGATAATCGCGGTCTTGGCGGCCTGGGCGTAGTTGCCCAGGGCCATATAGAGCCGGAAGATGAAGTTGGGGTCCTTGGGGATCCCGTCATTCTCGCCCATGAGGTAGTCGATGAGCGTGTGCGTAAGCATGTCGTTGCGCGCCTTGCCCACTACGTCGATGGCTTTGGTGAGCTCCGCGTCGCCGCACTGGAGGAACAGCCGCAGCGCCTTGTTGTAGTTGCCACATATTTGGTAGAACTCGGCCGCGCGGGCCGGCAAGTGGCTCTGCTCGTATGTGCTTGCGACCTTTGCCGCACGCTCGATCGAGATGCCTTCGCCCAGCAGGTGTGCGAACGCGTCCACCTCGTTGTACGCGAGTGCGAGCGCGAACGCGTCGTCTTCTTTGTTGGCCATGAGCAGGAACTCGATCGCGCACTTGTAGTTGCCCGACTCGGAGCAGTACTTGGCCACAGCCAGGGCGCCCTCAGATGACTTGGTGTCGCGCACAATCGAGAACGCCTTCTCGGGGTTGTGCAGGTTCTCCAGCTGGATGCGTACAACATTGTCCATGTCGCAGGCAGCCTCGTAGGCGTCCGAGGCCGCGCTGAAGTCGCCCGCGGCCTCCTTGGCGCGGCCGAATTGGGCGTGGATCTTGGGCGTTTTCACCTTGGCCATGAGCGGCGCGGCCTTGGCCAGGTTCTTCATCTGGATGTAGATCAGCGCGGCCTTTTCAAAGAGCTGCCCCTTCTCGTAGAGCACGGCGGCGTCCCCTGTCTGCTTCATGGCCTCGAGGATTGCAGCGCACTCGCGACAGACAACCACGTCGCTACCAAGCTCAGCCACGAGCTTCATGCCGCGCCGGAGGTCGCCCAGTCGGAACGTGCATCGCGCGATGCCTGCAAAGCTCTGCTTGCGCAGTTTGTCACTGCAGCCCACGGGTTTGCCCTGTTCGTCCGTTACGTTGGTCGCGTGCTCGTACATCTTGAGCGCGCCCTCGAACTCCTCGCGGAACTCGAGCTGCGTCGCATACGACACGCTAAGCTCGGGCACGAGGTCGATCGCCAGCGAGTCCGCGAGCTTGAGCGCCTGATCCCACTGGAGCAGGTTCTTTTGCATGTGGAGCGCGGCCAAGGGGTCGCTCGAGCTCAGGAAGAGGCGGCGCGCCTCGCTATACTCACCAAAGAGCATGAGCACGTGGCCCGCAAGCAGATTCTTCTCCTCGATGGCTTCGATCTTGTTAAGCCCAAGCACCATGCCTGAGTCGCCCAGCTGCCGGTACGCGCGCTTGGCGATCGCAATGTCGAGCGTGTGCATCGCGCGGCCGGCAAGCGCGAGCCAGTAGTCGCGCGCGTCGATCGTGAGCGCGAGCTTCCAGGCCGCGTCCATGCGCAGTAGACTCAGGTTCTGGCGGAAGATGCTCTTCTCGACCTCGCCCGTGGGCACGGCTCGTGAGCTTTTCTGTAGCTGGTCGTGCGTGTTGGACGTGATGCTTGTGAGTTTCCCGGACGCATGCTGGCACGTCACGACGCCGTCGCTGATGAGGATCGGCGACAGGTCGCTCGCGAACCGCGTGTTCTGCGGCGAGATGATGAAGTCGCCGTTGTTGTGGATCTCCATGAACCCGAGCTGCGTCACCTCGGGCCCGTTCACAGTGATGTCCATGTACTGGAAGAGCGAGAACTCGGAGTTCTGGAGCGCGATGAACACGCTCTGGTCGGACGTGTCCCAGAGCAGACTCGTGGTCGTACTCGGGATGCTCGGAATCGACAAGGCCTCCCTAGTCGCGCAGTTCAGGATGTATCCGCGGCGGCGGGTGTCTAGGAACAGCACGCGCGTGCCGTCGCGATTGGGTACGATCTGCCCGATGCCCACACCGTCGTCGTGGCGATACGAGCAGCCTTCGAGGAACTTCCACTCGGTCAAGTAGAAGAGGTGGATTGCGCCCGTCCCGTTGGCCGTGGCGTAGATGAAAAAGTCCTTCGTGATGGCAATGGAGCTGATCTCGTTGTTGCGCTCGTCGCGGCCGCCGCTGGCGCTCGAGAAGACCTTGCCCTGCTCCTCTTGGAGGTCTACATTGGCCCCCGAGCCTGGCTCGATCAGGTGGAGACTGGCCTTGCCGTCGCAGAGCACGCCAGCGTAGTCGCGACTGAGCTTGACGCTGGTCACGCGGCCCAGGTACTGCTGCTCGTTCACGAGCGAGTCATTGGCTGTGCCGTCGCAGCGGTAGTACCACACGCGGTTGTTCATGCCCACGGCCACGTGACGCGGCCCGATGGTCACGAAGGACGGCTCTATGGAGACCGAGATGTGGATCGGTGCGTCTCGTCCGAGCACGTCCACGACGCTGAGCTCCCGCAGCGAGCTCAAATAGGCAACGTAGGTGTTGTAATGGTCGTAGATCATGGGCATGCGCGCGAGGAAGTTCTGGATGATGCCGCCCTGCGTCGCCACCGTCAGGATCTGGCCGTCGGACGTGAAGCTCATTAGGTTGGCCTCGTTTTCCTAGCAGGATCTTGAAGTGAGATTCATAAGGATTGACGAAGCACACTTCAGAGATAAAGACGCCTACCTCGGCGTCCGTGAGCTTGATCGTGTCGCCCGGAACCTCCTTGTAGTCGCCCATGTCGATGATCTTGATGCCGTTGTCGCCGCTGATAGCCGTGCGGTTGAGCTGCGGCGAGTACGCGGCCGCGAAGATGCGGTCCGTGAAGAAGCGGCTCGAGAAGAGCTCCTCGCCGACCTCCTGCATGTGACAACAAAGATACCCCATAAGAGTGCTATGTAAGCATACTGAAAACACAGTCAAGGCTTTGAGAGCCTTGCTTGAAACCCCATGACTCACGTCGATCTTGGTGGAGATGCCGATGAAGTAGCCCTCGGAGAACGCGATCATGATGTTGCCGTCGTTGAACCACTCGAAGAACACGATCGAGCCGTAATGCTGCTCACAATCACCACCAGCACATCATTAGTCATTCGATGACATCATTGCAGCTCTTCGTTTTCGAAAATGGGTGGTTGAGAATGAAAGTAGCAGCTAGCGTACCGCCTGGAAGGTGAGCTCAATCGGGTTGCCTGGGTCCTGTAAGTTGAGCAGGATGATGGACTTGACGATGCTGATCGCGATGAGCTGCTCCGCCGCCTTCATGGAATCCCCACGCTTGCGCCCAAACTTGATCTCCACGGGCTTTCAAATACACCATACGCACACATCGACACATCATTTAGCTATATAGCGACGAACAAGCCCATGTGCCTCTCTTACCGTGAGACTGAGCTCACGCTGCTCAATCGTGTCACCCTTCTGGTTGCTCACGGTCACCATGCGGTCCTCGGAGCCGAGTACGAGCTGGTCGCTCAGGTTCCACGCGCCGCACGTGATCTTGCGCGAGTGTTTGCCCACTACGGGCACGACCTTGCGTGTGGCCTTGCTGTATAGCACAAGATTGCCTTTCTGCGTGCCGATGGCCAGCTGTGCACCGGTCGCTGACCACTTGATGAATGTCGGGTCCTTGAGGTTTGTGTCCAGGTTCTGCGTCGTGCGCGTGCCCAAGTCCCAGAGTGGCACAACGCTGCTGCCCTGCTGCAGGATCGCGAGCGTCGCGCCCTCGGGGTCCCACTCGAGACCGAGCACGGACGCCGTCATGTCGAGCCCGATCTCATCGTATTGCTCGCCCTGGCGGTCGAAGATATGCACAAGGCCGTTTTTGCCCGCGGTCGCCAGGAATCCGCCGTTGGGCTGCCAGCCAAAGACCACTGGCCCCTGCCCGTGGTACTTGGACGAGAGCTTAAAGAGCTTCTTCATCTTGCTCGCTTACTATTGTCCTCTCTGTTGGCTCTTTCAAATGAGCTCTTGGCTTGTTCTGGAGCGCAATGGATGAACGCGAACCGTCACAGTAGTGTGCCTCTTCATGAGAAGGAAGAAATTGCTCAAAGATCTCGATATAAAACCAATCCATTACCTTCTATCATCTCTAATAGGTGGATGAATACGCCTTCTTGGCCATCGCGACTTCCAGAAGGCGACAATCGATCACAACTTCTGACTCCAGCGCTGCGCCATGGCGCGCGAGCTCCGCGTCCACAAAGCCACCGGACGCAAACGATCCTGCCATTTCAGAGATAGGCAAAGCAACTCCGTGAACTTGAGAACTTGAGACAACAAACAGCTCACAGAGTCCATACCTGGCCAGAAGTTGCTGGACGTGATGTTTGGGTTGATCACCCCAAGCCCCTTGAACGCCTCTGCAGCCTACATCACCATAATGCGTCAGCCTTGGCAATTAAAATGAATCCCACTCCTGCAATGTACAAGTACAAGAAGATCGCTTTTCGTACGAGCTCCGAGCAGAAGAAGTCGCGCGAGCACGGTGCCTCGGTGGTTGCTGTTCGCAGAAGTTTGCCAACACTGAGGCCATAAGGACTGCCTTCCACCTGCTTCCAAATGTCCCCAAGTCAGACATAAGCAAATCAGATCTCTATGAAAGCTGGCAACCTGTACGCGTCTTGTGAATCGCACCTCGAGCGCGAATCGCCGCAGCAGATCGTAGCGCGCGGACGACGTGATGAGTGGTGTGCGCAGTTTGCGCAGCGCAATGTACTTGATGTGGAAGGCGGAGTACGCGATGAGGCGGGAGGCCTAAAGAGGTACAAAGGAATGTATTAATCAGACAACTCCAGGCTCTGTTACTAAAACAAACAGGCTCACGAGTGGGAACGCGGAGACACCATCGCCGGTGGCTTCCAGCAGGCTGAAGGACGTTGGGATTGCACCAGGGACGATGATACCGATATGATCCCATTCTGAGCCAGTCATCTGAGGCACTCACAAGCAGAATGAGGTTCCTGAGTCAACTTTTCATTAGCTGAAGAACTACAAACAGTAGCAACGTACAGATCGCTGGATGCCACTCACAGGCCCGCAGGTGCGGAAGAGAATGAGGTCCCCAGGGCTCACATAGTAGCTGAGGACGCGCAGATGCAGGACGTCTCGACGCTGGAACGTCAGCGCTTCGTGGTCCATGGAGGTGGTGGATAATGCTAATTAGTAAGAAAGTGTCCACATTGGAGAGACATACGATGAGTTAAAAGCGACCACCTAGTGATCATTGGAGGGCTACTTACCTCCTAGAAACGACAGCAATGGCACAGACGATTGGACGCGCTCGACCATGAGGACGCTCTTGAGGTAGTCGGTGAGCGCTACCTGCCGTTCGAGGAGGAACGCGTCATCCAGCAATCGCAGCCTAAAGCAAACAACACACGTGATGAATCAGTCCAAGCCCAATTTTCGCTCAAAACCCGACTTCACTGTACCATTTCGTGGGTGGTAGCTCTGGCAGGAGGCATTCGAAGGTGAGCTCCTCAGCCAGTCGCAGGTGCAGCTGCGCGAAATCTTGATATCGCCGCGTGACTTCCCACCTCATCTCGCCGTGACGCACCTCAATCGTGTACACCTGGCAGCAAGAGCGTCACCCTCAGTCATCAGCCTCTCAAGCCTACGACAGGAATTAAAAGATGCAGAGACGCACCGCATACGGCCGCTCGATCATTGGATGCACGATCTTCTTCTTCAGGATCGTGGCTTCGAGATGGGGAAACAGGCTCGATGCATCGGTCAAGCGCACGTGGAAGCATTCAGCGATGGCTGTCGAGATGGTGGCAGCAGCCTTTGGCTGTACGAATCGAGTGGAAAGAGAGATAGTCAGCAATTGCTCCCAGTGATGAGTAGATGCAGACGTGACGCACCAGCTTGGCTTCGATCGCTTCCAAGAAACTGAGTGACTCCTCCTTTTCAGACACACAGTGCAGCTTCCTCCAGCCGCAGCTGCAACCACTATCGCTCCCGCATCGTGCACAAATGACGAGTTGAAGCACACAGTGGGACTCTTTGGGCTTCACGACGGAGGTCCAGGTGTCACTCTTGAACTGCACGTGTACTTTCTGCTCCACTAGCTCGTCGCTATCTGGGTTGCAGGTGGTGAGACTGGTACTGAAGCTGGCGAACTCATGAGGAGCTACGACTGTGACCATATGCGACTGCGTCTCGCTGCCGGTACTGCAGGATCCCTCGTCCGAGTCTGTGGCACTTGTCTGATTATCTCGCTCACTTTCATGACGTATGAGCTCTCGTAAGACCTGCTTGAGCACTCCCAGTGGGAGTTGCACCAGCAAGTGGAAGTTGATAGCACGGATCTTAAGCCGCATTCTGCAATACGATACCACATAATCACACACGTCACCATGCTGCCAATAGAGCACAGCGCACGTGCAGCAACCTCACCTCTTGCTCGCGTGCAGCACGGTTGACGCATCGATCTCCACCATGAGCGCGCGTCCATGGAGCTCCTGGGGGCCAGCGTCACTGTCCTCATCAGCACGACACAGCCACAACAGCCACGCATGCACAGAGCTGTACGCACCATCGCTACGTCACCACCACGCGCACGCAGCGACGCGTTCTCGTGCGGCCCGCCGAAGCACGCGCTCGCAAGCGCCGAGTTGCCCATCGCAGCCTTCCTACTTACTATTCTGGTTCACGAGCTGACTTGCATCGCATTGAAAAAAAGATCAGAAAGCCTGAAACGGCATCTTCGCTAAAGTACGATTTTCTGATTTAGCCAATCAGAATCGCCGAATTGCGATCTTTTCTGGTGTCTGACTTGATGACGAATCAACTGAAGAGCTCTTCGCTTGACTGGCTGGCTGACGAGCGATGATTGAATTGATGGAGTTGGTGGTGTTTCTAGCTTTGTGCGATATTTGTGAGTGAATGCAGTACGTTTACCGTCACTTCCACTGCGCGCGAGTGCTTCTCGATGCCCGCGAGAAGGAAGCAGAGGCCGACGGAGCAGCAGCGACCCCGACGGTGCTTCTCCGTGCGGTGGCGGAGCCTCGCGTCGCAGCACTAGAGATCCCTGGAGCCGAGCTTGACGCAGATGGACCAGGGTCCAGCGATGAACGCGTGTGCCGGGCAGGCTGAGCGGTGCTGTCACTGGCGCTGGGAATCTGCATGCGAGTACTCGTGTCCATCTTCTTGCTGTAGAGCAGATCGCTGGTTTCCATTTCTTTCTTGCGCATCCGTGGCGGCGCGGTTCGTGGACGAACAACGCCAGCGATGCCAGCCAAGTGGGAAGGATCCGTCGAAGTTTCCGTGAAGCTGCGGCGGATGGAACTTCCGAGACCCTGAAGAGCAACGCCGCCACCCGAAGGTCCCAGTCCCGCAAACGTTGGCGGAGGAAAGTCTGCATTAAAAAGAGCTCGTCCTGCGGGATTGCTTGGATTGTAGCCATTGGCAGCTGACGACCTAGCGGACCGGCTGGCTTGAACCTTTGGACCGGGGTTCATGCTGTCCACTGACCTCTTGCCCTGCACCTTCGCAGTCTTGGAGCCTCTGGAGTCGGCAGTCGCACTGAAGACGGCAGCGAGTGTCTTTGTGAACACTGGGTTCATATTTGCGCTCGCAGGTAGCGTGGTCTGCTTTGTTCCGCCACCAGAGTACGATGAAGTTCGAGTCACAACTGGCCGAGCTGACGCGGTCTTGCGCTGTCGTGAATTGATGGAGGCGAGCGTCTCCTGCAGGTACCTCGGCTTTGGGTGCTTGGACGACCCTGGGTACTCGTACGTGACTTCGAGCTCGTCGCGATCGCTCGAAGTGCTCGGCGACTGCGGGATCAGCGCTTCCGGCTCGGCTTCTTTCTTCTTGGGCATCGAGAACGAGTGCAGGCGCGAATTGCTGCTCTTCTGCAGCTGTGAGATCTCAAACTCAGGGTCGGGCGAATCGTTCTCTTGCTGGCGAGTTGCCATGTTGGAGAGGGGGTTCCCGCCAGAGTACACATCGATCGACGTGCCACCGTTCGAGGCAAAGCGGTCGCGCGCAGACACCTGCACAGATCCCTTTGACGCCTGCTGTTGAAATAATACTTGGAGGTGCTTGTGGTCGGATGAGGCAGCAGCCGGCCGATTGTTGAAGTTCAGAACGTCCACCCAGCCATTGTCCTAGAGCGTCGCATAGCAAAAAATGAGTATTCTCACACCCACAGTTCACGCTCAACAGAACATCAAACGGTTACGTACGGGGAACATACTGCTGTACGAGTTATTTGGCGGACGCTCGGGCTTTGCCAGCAGCGCCGGATGGAGCTTCTTCTGTTATACACACTGTTAACGCATGGCTCATCATCATCGCAGCACAATGACCGGTTTTTCAGACTCACCAACTGGGCGCTTTGGTCGATCCAGCTCAACCGTCGATGAGCGCGTGCAGATGTCTTCTTCTTGAGATGTTCGGCGTTGCCTGCGGCGTTTATCTTCGCTGTCGCGTTCAGGTACGTGTGGACAAGCACGACCTCGTCAGTCTTCCGGTCAGCAGTTGACGGATTCCACTCGAATATTTGCTGCTCCGTTGCGCGGCTTGGATACGTCTTCTGAAGCTGAGTCTCTAGCGTACAGAGCTGCTCAGCGTACGATTCGTCCAGCTTGATGTCGCTGCGCTTGGTGGTCATGAAGTCATAGGCCTTGTCAACGCCCCAGCAGTACTTGACCATGAGATAGCCGATCATGAGACTTGGGCTTCGGTTCAGTCCGTTCAGCGAGTGCACTAGCACGCTCTCAGTCTTCTCGAGCGACCTGTCGATGAGCTGCACAACGTTCATGAACTCGCGGTTCTTAAGGTCGAAAAGAGGCCTTCTAAGCACTTCGTCGAGGTCGCAGGCCGTGTACGAGAGCCCGAGCGACTGCTGGAAGAGGTTCGGCACCTGGCGCGGCACGCAATTGATGATGTGGGCGATGCCGTTGAGTTGCAGGAACTCGGCGTCTTGCGCGGCGTCGACGTCGCCCATGAAGAGTCCATCTTTGATCTTGGACGACATCCGCGATTGAGCCTGAGAAAACAACTCTGGCGGCAACAAGCAAAGCAGCCCTTTTGTTACGATGAGAGAGCGACTTTGGCGTGCTTCATGGAGGGATTGGTGAGTGATGTGGGAAACGAGAGTGTTAGGGTCAGAAATCGACAGCTCAAGCCCTTGCCAATCAAAGCGAGAGTGCGTGACAAGGAAAGCGCGATATAAATACAGCACCTCTGAGAGCGAGCACAGAGCGAGCACAGAGCGAGCACAGCGACGCATGCAGCTCTCGTTTTGGATACAGATGAGGTCTGTATTTATAGTCTCGTCGAAAGGCTCAGAGGAAGGAGCCAAGGAGCTTGAGCTTCTCCTCGGAGAGCTGATCTCGCTGCACGTGAAAGCGAACCTTGACTATTTCCGCAAAGCCTTCTGACGCCTGATGCATCAGCAAGGGACCAGCGAAGGTCAGGTCAGTGTCGTCACCATCCAAAGAGCATATGGAGAGGGAAACTTGAGATCCGCTCGTACCTGTGGCGGCACCAAATTCTTGTAGAACGTGTGGATGGCAATATCTGGGATCTTCTTGTCTTCCGTGAGCGACCGGAACGTGTTGAGATGCATTGACAACGGCTTCTCAATGTCCATCTCAAAGCACCGGATCGGCAGATTCTATAAGCCAAACAAACAAGGTTAGTAATTTCACATCCCGCCCAAATGACGTGAATGCTTATTCGCACCTGTTGCTTTGCAATGGCAACCCATTCGCTTCGCGAGCGCGGGTCTCGGTTCGTGCTGTCGATAAGCACGCTTTTCTTCTGAGCGAGCGCTTCGAGACACTTCTTCTTGCAGTTTGCGACGGTCTTGAGCTCATCTTGGTTGACGATCGTGTACGAGGAGAAGTGCGTCTTGGAGAAAAACGACTTCCCCGAGGCCGGTGGGCCAACCATCACGACAATTTCTTGGACTGTCTTCGCCAGTTCCGCCGACGCCGGGGTCAGAAAACCTACAGAGCCACACAAATTTATTCCACACCACCAATTTCAGCACACTTACCCAAACAAAGTAACCAATGCACAACAGAGCGTACCGGACGAGGAGCTGGTAGACAACAGCGGCCGCGGATCAAACCCGATTTCCCACATGTCTACGTGGGTGTGGATTCGCTGCGTCGACTTGAGGAAAAGTTCCTCTGGGGTGTGGAATTTGAGTCCGAGATTCACTGCGAATTTGTAATCCGTGGCTGCAAAATCCTTCGAGCGCCCGGAGCACTTCGGACGGCCAGCGGCGTCTCCACAGTAGAAGCTCTCGGCCATATCCACTTGACTCGCGTCGATTCCGAGAACCTTGAGCATCTCCTGCCACCCACCGACGCGCGGCTTCCTCATCAAGTCGCTTTTTGTTGCCAAAATAGCAACTACCGGCAAGTTGAGCCTCGTGATGATGGCTTGCACTTTGCCCTACATCACAGCATTAGCTTACATTAGAGCCATGGCGACACACAGATTCCAAATCACAAATGCTTGACAAGTCACATACCTCAATTTCCTTTGAGGTGACGTTGCCCTTGGCGATCCCGTTCTGATTGGAGAAGAGGAGGATCTCATACCCTTCGCTGACGAGCTCTTCCAGTTTGGCGCGCACGAGGGTCGGGTGGAACCACTTCCAGTCGTTCACGTCGACAGCAAAGCGCTTGCCGCTCTTCGTCTCGATCCAAGTACCGTCCATGTCGAAGCCCGCGATCTTGACCTTACGTGCGGCGTCTGTTGCTCCTGCCGCCGCCACCTCCTGCTGCTCCTTTGTGCACGCATCAAGGATCAAGAGCGAGCCCTGGTTGACATCTCGCCATGGCGTCACGTGTGGCCGCGGGAGCTCTCCCCGTACCACTGGCGATGGCGCATCCGCCTTCAACTTGCGCTTCTTGCTGCCCTCGTCGCCACTAGCGCTCGTGGGTGCAGTAATGGCTTGGTCCGCTGGTAAAGGCTGACCGGTCGTGTCGCCTGTGGCCGCGAGCGCGAGCACAGCGCGCGTCCCATCGAACGCGTGGGTCGCGAGCCGCTGCTGCTGGGCGACGCACTCGCGCACCCACTGCGAGCGCACGACGAGGGTCGAGGCAGCGGTGCCACCTCTGCGCACGAAGCGCATGATCATCTCGACGTCGCGCGACTGGAGCTCCTCAATTCGCTGGTGCAACACGACAATCACTCTTGTAGTGCCATCTGGGCGGTGCTCGCTGTCAATGCTGAGCAGGCGCCCGCCATTCGTCGCAACGAGCTCCTGGAGCTCTTGGAGCTCTTGGGCGTCGCCCTCTGCTGCTGGGAAGAGGAACGCGTCCGTCGCGAAGAGCTGCTCGTGAGGCGAGCGCCGCTTGCGCACCACGAACGCGTCCATTTTGTGTATGTTTTGAGCAGGAGTTGCACTTCACTTAAGTGCGAAAAACGTGATGCAACATCGTACTTAATCGGATGATGGCTATTGACAGTGCTTGTACTGACAACACAACGCCATCTGGTTTTGGTGACCCATTTGTATCGACGCTGGTGAATCGGCCACGCTTCTACAGGCCCTGGTCCCGCAAGCCGGTTCGTTCCTATGGAGCTCTCGGCGCTGGAGACAAGTGAGCGGCGCATTAGGTCCGCGGGACTTCTACGACACCACCTGGCTGGACGTACATTGGTGCTGCGCATCAAAGCCATCAGAGCGAGTCTTCTCGGAGCTGTGCATGCGTCTGGACGTTTCGAACGCATCTGTGCCGCCCATATCCACGCTTCTCGTCCACGAGACTCGCTGCATCGTCCACTCACTCACTCGACTGACGCGGCAGCAACGTGACACTCAACCATTCTCGCGCCGCTTTTGCACGGCGGACACGCAGAACGCAGGCAGACCACGACGGTGACGCGAGGCGCCGCTGGGGTTCTGTCTGTGCGTGAGCAGACAAGTTGGCGACAGTGTCGTCCTCGAGCCGCGCCCGCGCGCAGACCGCGCGCGAATCGTACATCCCGACGAGACCCTGGCAGCTCGCCTCGGAATGCGGGATCTGCGGCAAGGGTTTTAATGTGCTACGCGGGCGCCACCATTGCCGCCACTGCGGCCTCTCTGTGTGCAGCAGGCACTCGCGCGCCAAGGCGGTCGTGCCGTCGTCGCTCTCGGCGGTCAGACAGCGCGTGTGCGATATCTGCTACCCAATATGCCACAGCGGCGTGACGCGACGAAGGCGGAAGACTGTCGGCATGCGGTCGATCAGTATCGGGTGCGAGGTTGACAACAACGGCACGATCCTCACCACAAGCACGATGCTCACCACCAGGACGACGTCGCAGTTCACTGACTTGGAGAGCACGACCACGAGCAGCAACCCAGCGTCTCCGCATCAGCCGAAGCGCAAGATCATTTCGCTCAAGACACAACAACAGCAGCCACGACCACGACGCGACCTGCCAGAAGAATCCGGGCTGAATCCAGATCGCCAGCAGCAGCAGCAGCAGCAGCAGCAGCAGCAGAGGGATCAGCAAAGGCGGCGACAAGAACAGCAGCAGCAGCGACAAGAACAGC